>PVIR01018404.1:0-33411 GCA_004026965.1 Petromus typicus | reverse complement strand
TTTTTTTTTTTTAATCTTTATTGGTACATTAAATATACACATCATGATTGCACTCCATAATGGGGATTTGTACCAGTATAAGACACAACTTAATTCTCATTTTTTCCCATAGCCCTACCCACCCTACCACCCCCCCAAATACATAAAATTTGTTTCCTTACTTTTTTGTTACAATCTCAACATTGTCCCCTTTCACCTTATTTTACATTCAGCATTTTCTATTTCACAATATATAACATACAATGCTAGGACTCATTTACATCTTTACTTTCTCATACCAGAGAAAAGATGCGATATGTACCTATCTGTGCCCTATTTATTTCACTTATGAGGATATCCTCAAGGTATGTCCTTTTAGACTCCTTTGTTCTTTAAGATTCCAAAGTGCAAAGGCCTGTGTGGTTGTCTCTCCCTTTTTACTTCTGTTCCTCTCTTGTTACTTCTTTCTCCTTTCTACTGTAGTCATGTGGGTCTTCTTGCCTTCCTTAATATGGTGCACATAACACACAACACAGTGCACACAGCTCTGACTCCTCTTTGCTCCTGGAGACCCTCTTTCTTTTCATGCTCAGAGATTGTGACCTCCACACCCATCATATCTTAATGTCTGATATAATGAAAAGCCTGCCTGTTAACATGACTCACCTCATCAGAAAGAGAGTAAAAGCCAAGTGTGGTGATTGTTGCACACCTTGGAATATTCTCACTTCTTCCATCCCAAGACTTTCATCTATCTTTTATGCACAAAAATACAGGGTGCTCAGAGAATAATTCTTGAATCAGCTGCTGAAAATTGCACTTACTCTCTTTAATCTCTTCAGACAATCTTGTAAACTATAAGAGCCATAGTGGTTTCTAGTAAGCTAATTTCCTGCAGCATGTAAGCTGCAGCAGTGATGGGCTCACTCTGAGTTCAGCTCCAGTGTGGGGATCTGATCAGCCAGGTTGGCTTTGTTTACAGAGGTGTAGTTGAACTGAGCTGAAGCTTTAAGTGAGGCCCAAAGGCAGGACAAATGAGGACACCCTACACTCACTGGGTCATGCAGGTTTTGAAAAGGCTCCAGAAGTGAGGAACCAGAGTAATGAGGGCATTTGTTAACATAAATGCCACCGTAATACACAGGAAGATAATAGAGGTTACCAGGAGCAATTGCAGAAAATCTCAAGGTAATTTCAGGGTTGTTATTTCAGCAGACGCTATCAGAGACGAGAATACTGAAATGAGCTGTTCATCCTCATGGGTGTGATGCTTTTCAGAGGCCTTGACAATCTGGAGTCCAGGCTGTTTGTACTTACCCAATCATCTGGACATGTAAACGAGTGTCTTAGGAAATGCAGCTTTCTACTGCTGTGCTTAGAGTTGTGTTAGCTAGTTTCTACAGCCTTCATGATTCTGCAGGATGGTCAGTAGAATATATGTGGTATTAAGATGGAAAATTTCTCTCTTATTTTCACGGTTTCATCCCCAAGTGTTAGAATAACGCCTTATGTACATACTCACTAAATATTTGTTCAGTTAACTAATGAACCTTCTTTTGGTTCACCTACCGTTGATTTAAAACACAGCATATTCCTCGTAGAATTACAAGGAATAGGGAATTATGGCAACGCTCTGTGTCATGACTTCTTGGGGATCTCCTTTGTCATCTGAGGACTAATTCAAAGCCTGCTGAAAGATGATTGTGAAGACAGAGTGAAATTTATGACTAAAAATCCCTGCAGAAACTTATTAAGGTCTCTCAGGATATTTCTACAAAGCCCAGGACTGACGTCGAATGTCATTTCACCTACATTACATTCACCTGAAAGACAGATATTTCTCTTTGGTTTAGAGAGGAAAGTAAAGACGAGTTTGAACTTTTCCTCCAACTTTCTGCCCTTTAGGAGGGCTGCAGTTATCTGACTGATCATCCAGAGACAGGGGAGGGGTCTGGTGCAGATGACTGGGTGGAAGCCCAGATCTCAGGGTGTGAGGTGCTCTCGCCTTTTACTGGCTGACTTCTGTCTTAACCTCATGATGCTCCAGTTCTTCGATTTGTAAATTACCCTTTTCAGAGGAAGTTGGGGAAAGGAGGCTCACCTGTTTACCTTGTGGAGCTTTTAGAAATTCCAAATACGGGGTGTTCAGTGCACCTTCTTCATTAAAAGTTTTATATAAATCCATTAGGAATTTTGAGTACAATTGAGAAATCAGAACAAGTTATTCTAATATTTCCAATGTATTATGGGCTACCGAAGCTACAAACTTTCCAAGAAAAATAAGAAGAAAGAAACAATTTATAATATTCTCAAACCAAGGATTTTACCTTCAAATATAACCATACCAAGAAATAAAGTTTCTGTTGAATCAGCCAACACAGGTGGTATCAATAATCAAGACAATGCGTGCAGCATGGTGTTTTAAATTTGATACAGATTTGAGATGACTGTGCAGACCAAACGAGTTTTACTAAAGTCATATATAGATAGAGGGCCTTACAGATGAAATCTAGATGCTAGGAGTTATTTCACATTGAGCTCTCAGCTGCATTTCCTGAGGAATTATCAGAGCCATAGGTGGGGAATGCAATAATTCTTGAAGAACTGCAGCTGCTGAAATGCAGACATATGGAATTCTTGCACTCAGAAATAATCTCACAATAGGATAAACACTCCCTCAGAATTTTGCCTAAACCTTAGAGAGAGGAAGGATATTGGGTAGACTGGCTGGCAAAATCTTAGTGTTTTGAAATTTCATTTCATATCTGGTTTCCCGTGTTCCCATGTCTGTAATTGTAGCTATAGGAGTGCAGTCCTATGCTGAGTTCTCTAATAGTATAAACATCCAGCATGTTGAATACTTTGGCAGTTGAAATCCACACACATAATTTGTACTGATTTTGCAATTATAGCCTATCATGGAAAACAAGACTTTTTTTTATGTAAATGTATCAGATGAAATAGGACTTACCGGTTAACAAGTTGAAGCACACCTTTGCTTGTGTTGGAAAATAACATGTTAATTTATTTTCATTTTTTTAAATAAACTGAGTTTACTGGTACATTTTAGAATACATTAATATTGCATTCCTCCTTGAGAATATGTACCTGTATGTGATGTATTTTTGATTCTTATTTTTCCCATTCCTCTGCCCTCCCTTCAGTCCCCATCTCCCATATGTGTAAATTTTATTTCTTTTTTAAAAATATTGCTTCTGTCTTAGTCACTTTCCCACTAGGACAAAATACCCAACACTAGCAACTTAAAGAAGAAAAGGTTTACCTTGTCTCATAGTTTTGGGCCATGGTTGGGGGCACCACTGGGATGCAGCCTGGTGAAAGGGCCCGTTGCAATGCAGCTCACTCTGTTGCATCCAGGAAGCAGAGAGAGAGAGGAAGAAGGAAAAAGAGGAGAGCAGAGGGTAAGAATACACCCTTCCAGTCTGGCCTCCATTTCTGACCAGAGCCTACCTCTCAATAATGAATTCAGGCAGGGCCTCATCAATGGATTTACTGATAAGTATTATGCCCCCAAAATCCAATCACCTCCCAGAAGGGTCACTTCTGTACACATGAGAATGGAGGGGGCATTTCAGAACTAAACCATAATAGCTTCACTGGAGATCGAGATAGTTTTCCCCATCAAATACTAATTTAGAATTTCCTGAATATTGGCCATTCTGGTGAGTCCTAAGAGTACGGTGTGAAATGTAGCACAACGTATCTTACCACTTGCAGCTTTCGGTCTGTACTTTTCTATATTCCTGAGTTAAAGTACTCTATACTTCCTAGCTGTCATTATTTTGTCTGAGGGTTCATCTGATCAAGGAATACGCAGTTCAGGGGTTGGTAGTAGGACCAGGCAACTGATTGCACAGCTAACAAATACACATTGTAGCTTTGGCAGAGAGAGAGAAAGAGGGAGTGAGGCAGAGAAGAGGGGAAGAGGAAGGAAGAGAAAAAAGGGGTGAGGAAGGGGTACTGGAGGGGAGGGAAAAGAGGAGGAGAAATACAAGAGGAGAGGAGAGAGGGGTCTTGGGCAGGGAGAGAGAGAGAGGGAAAGAAAGAGAATGAGAGAGAGGGGGAAGGAAGAAGACAAGAGGGGACACAGAGGAGACAGAGGCAGGGGAGGTAGTTATTTGGAGTTCTATTTATTTGTTATTCTAAAACTGGAGGTTCCAGAACCTTCATGAAAAGATTTCCTGTGTACCCTTAACAAGTCTGCATTTCCTGATGAAAAAGTAGTACATAATTATTATAAGAACTTTTTAAAAATACATAATAAAAGGTGGTGAAGAATATAAAAATTACCTTTGACTTATTATCAGAAATAATTACACTAGTCTTTAATGTGCCTCTTCCCATGACTAGTCATGTTTTTTATAGCCAGTTGGTAACTTTCCATTTAAAGTATCCTGATCTTTGTCCTAGTACTCTGAGTTTTTTCTACAATGTATTTTTTCCCACTATCTTTAACAGTATTGCTTACTAGGGAGGAGTTAAGTTTATTTAACTAGTTCCCTATTATTGCATATTTGCTATTTAATATAAATAATGAATACACTCTTCATTATACACAATGATGGTGCAAACAGTTTTAATAATGAAGTTTATACTGATTACTAATGATTTTCTTTGTATGAAGTCCAAGAAATAAGACTGTTGTGTTAAATATATACATTGAAAAGACATCTGATGTATATTTTCAAATATTTAAATTTATATTAACACTTATTCTGTTGAACTGATTCATCTTTTTAAAAAAGTGGCTAGATTTTTTTCTTAAATTTCTTATCTACTGTGATTTTTAAAGCAATCGAATATTTATTGAATCTTTCAGGAAAAAAGAGCACCCAATAAAAGAAAAAATATGATGTAATGTCTATCTGTAACTTTGGCGGGAAATAGAACAAAACTATTAGCTAATGTTATTTCATATTCCTTATGCTAAAACAAACTCTGACATTTTACCTGATGCTTTTGTAAAAGTAGTAGATATATATCAGATGCAGGGCATGGGGTCTCTGCTCGGATTCCAGCACATATTAATAGGCAGTTTTCACTGTGCTACTTTTTACTTTTTAATATTCAATTAGTACTACTTCTCTTTGACATCGTTTCTAATTGTTAAGAAAAACATGTCCTCTGGTGCAACTGCTAAATCTTTGTTCCTGTCTCTGGCTCCTGCATTCCCCTGCAATTCTGCTGGTTAATTTTCACCTGCTATGTGGAGGCAAGTGCTCTGTATCATTCCCAGGTAATTCCACAATTCATGCTCTAAAGTACCAGAGGAAAATTTTTGACGATGAAACATCTGGAAACAAATTGTTGCGTTAGGTAGCACCGGAAGGTTTTTTGTGATTTATTTCTCCTACTTTTAAAAGAAAAAAAAAAACACCCTTATGTATCGTCTTTCCCTCTCTTTCTCTGTCAGTTCTCTGTGGAGGAGGCGATCACTTCCTGTGTACCAGTGGCATCTGTGTTCCCAGGAAACTGCAGTGCAATGGCTACAACGACTGCGACGACTGGAGCGACGAGATGCACTGCAGTACGTGGCAAGCTGGTTGGGGTCTGTCTGGGTGGATGGGGGGTTCTGTTCAGGGCTCTGAAAAGTGACCATTCTATTGTGCAATCCTGACAACCACCGGGCATTCATAGGCCAGTTTGCCTTTCTGAAGGGCGACAGTCTGCTTCCCCCCTCCCAGAGCAGCAGCGCATGCGCACTTCCTCGGATGGCCTAGGGGAGGCCCAGCCGCTGCAGCTCAATCACAGGTCGCTGGCGGAGGCGCTTTTCTATAAAGTGTCTCTAAATAGGGTGAGAGTTGCTCAGTTGTTTTGTTTTGGTGAAGTATGTTTTTTGTTTGTTTGTTTGTGTTTAAAACTTTATAAGAATAATGATCACTTTTGTAGGAAATCATTTTACCTTAATGATTTCTTGTTTTGTTTTCAGTTTTCATTTTTTATTAGGACATGTTAGCATTACATAATAATTACATTCCTTGTGGAGGGTCAGTACATGTACATAACACAACTTAATTCTCTTTTCATCTATTTTTCTTCCTAGGTACCGTAATATTTTGGGTTTCTCATATGACAGAAACCATGTGATATTTAAAATTGTGTCTGATTTACTTTGCTTTATGGTCTCAAAGTCCATTCATTTTCCTAAAACTGACTTACATTTATCGTGGAGAGTTTATACATGAATATAACATATCATAACTCATTTTTGCCCTTGTCTCCTCCCATCTATCCTCCCTCCTTCAAATTCTCACACCTCTTCCCAATTACAAAAACTCTATTTTGATTTTTTATTTGATTTTCTCATTTTTAAAAATCCTTTTCCCTTCCTTCATTTCCTCCTTCATCTCTTGAAGCCACTGTTTGGTAGGCTTACCTTTAAACATTCTCAGTTTACCTGATTGATTTGATTAGTTTTGATGGAATTGACCAGTGCAGTTGTCCAACACTTCAGATTTTAAGTGGTTTTGCACTTAGGCATCAGATGAAGGCAAAAATGTGCCTCGATAATTCAACTATTTCAGTCAAACTAGAGCCATGTCCAATTGTGTTCTAATTGCTTTATAAATGGATGAGTAATCAACTATAATCAGGATGGGAAAAGGTGTGTTCACTGCAAGAGGATCACCAAGGCTTCATCAGAGCTCCAAGTTGCTGCCTCGGCTGGCAGATGACTTTAGTCTGTTTACAGGTGACCAGCTCTTCATTGGGAGTGGATAGTACGGCCATTTGTCTGAACTTCAGACAGGCAGTGTATTGTGGTAACATTCCAGGTCAGTGTTTCCTAAAATGAAGTTCCATACCACTAGAATCTTGAAAGAGGCTTGGGGAACAAACAAAATAAAACTGAGCAATACTTTTCACCTTATCTGTCTCTTAGTTTACAATACATGTGCATATACAAAAGTTTTTGAGAAATCTTGTAGTTAAAAAAATTAATTTTGCTTAGCTTTACATGTCTTCAAATATTTTTTTCCATGTGAACTGACACTTTTTAAATTTAAGTATGTATTTATTTATTTTGCTTAATAACTAAAATCCTGTGGAACTTTAGCTATTCCATACTTATTTGAAAATTTTGTTTTCAGTAATTCAATTATTTTCACCATCTCTTTTGAGAAAATTTTTTCTTTTTCTTCTTTTTTTTTTTTTTTTTGAGACAGGGTTTCACTTTTGTAGTTCAGGCTGGCCCTGAGCTCAGATTTTAACTCACACTAATTTTCCTGCTTCTTTCTCCTAAGAATTGAGATGATAGGTGTGAGCTACCATGTCTGGCACTGTTGTATGTGGTACTGATTGCTGGTAAGTGTGAGTCTCCATACCCAGCATTGTTGTATATGGTTACTGGGGACAGAACCTGGGCCCTTGCATTTGTAAGGCAGACACCAGAACCACTGAGCTAAATCCCTGGCCCAGAAAACTTTTTCTTTAAATAAACCTATGGCACGGGATTTTACATGAAAAATATTTTGTAGGCTATATAATTACATTGGGGAATATTGATGTAAATTTAGCAGAAGATATTGTGAAAAATATCCACAATAGGGAATTCTGAAAGATCTGACTAAATTTTAGCCAATATATGGGGCATCTGGTGGAATCTTATTTATCTCTGTCCCCTATGTTATGTAATTAATAAAATTTCACATGTGTTCCCACCTCTTCTGGTGGGCCAGTATTGGTTTCAGCATTTTGCGATCTGTGGAGCACTGAGCATTATGCTTAGAACTCAGTAAATGCTTTCAGTTATGTTTGTTGAAACTAAGTTGAAGGAAACATTTTTCATAGTCATCAACTGACCAAGCAGGTATTATCATAGTAGGAAGTATTTATCAATCTCTTAGGAGCTGAAGAAGTCATTAAAGAAGACAGATATAGTATTTCCTCATAAATATAGTTGATAAATTATCTGATTTGGCCCAGTAAGAAAAGACACCCCTTCAGAAAACTTCTGTAGGAAAACCCAGAATGAGACAGAAGCTTTTGTATGCAGCTATTTCTGACCTTCCATGAACATCTTCTGATCTGAGACCCTTGTGCATGTGGCCTTTCAGGAAGATAATTTATGGAAGCACCACACATAACATACTTCTGTTGTCACCAATGTGTAGTGAAAGATTAGTGTGCTTTCTGAATCAAGATTTGAGTTCAAATCATCATGAACACAGGCCCCACAAGTACTCATGTGGGGAAGGAAAAGTTTTGCTGAGAAATCCCAGTGAGAAGTACAAGAAAATGTCCAGTTTGTAAGATTCTGGCAGGTAGACAAGAAGTGGTTTTCTAGAGGAGATTGTGCATATATGGATGAAGTATAAAAATGGCCTCTAAAATCTGCACTTAGGCATATAATTATCAAGGTTTCAGAAACCCAACAACAACAACAAAAATGAAATACTGAAAGCAATTAGAAGAAGGAAAAAAAAACATACAATGGGAAACCCATCAGTATCACAGCAGTCTTTTCAACACACTCAATGCAAGGAGAGCCTGGAGTGAAGTGTTTGACGCCTTGCAGGAAAACAACCTTCATTTTAGATTGATGTATCTTGCAAAACTATCTTTCAAAAATCGATGAATAGATAAATTACTTCCATAACAAAGAACATCTGAAAAGCTTTACAAATACAAAACCTGTACTCCAAAAGATTCTAAACCATATGATGGGGCGGGTAGAGGGGAACAAAAAAAAAACAATGAAAGTCACAAACCCATGAGACCCAGCAGAGTGAACCCATTGGGCAAGAAAACAAACTGAATGGAAAATGGTAGAAGCAAAAAATAAGAGAGCCAATAATAGGAAAACACCATGACAGGTCTTTATCAGTCCATATTAGTCATAACTATTAATGTCAGTGGCCTCAATGTGCAAATTAAAAGACACAGACTGGTAGAATGGATTAAGAAGCAAGATCCTATAATTTGCTGCATACAAGAAACACACCTAGTTCATAAAGAAAGCCACAGATTGAAAGTAAAAAGGATGGAAAACAATTCTCCATGTGTCAGATTGAGAAAAAGTCAGAAGTGGCTATCCTATTTGCAGGCAAAATAGACTTCAAACCAAAACTGATAAAGAGAGACAAAGAAGGACACTACATTCTTGTACAGGGAACAATCCAAGAGACAGAAATGACATTTATAAATATTTATGAACCAAATTCTAATGAACCCAACTATATAAAACAAATGTTAATAGATATGAAAAGCCAGATAAGCACTAATACAATAGTAGTAGGGGACTTCAATACCCCACTGTCAGATTAACTAGACAGATTGACTAGACAAAAAAAATCAAGGAAATATTTTAGCTAAACCAAACACTTGAACAACTGGACTTAATAGATGCCTACAGAGTATTTCACCCATCAAAGTCAAAATACACATTTTTCTCAGCTGCTCATGGATCATTCTCCAAAATAGACCACAAACTAGTTCATAGAATATGTTTAAGTAATGCAAAGGAATTGAAGCTATCCCTTGTATACTGTCAGACTCCAGTGCCTTGAAATTGGAATTGAATAGCAAAAGAAATTCTAAGATCCTCACAAGCACTTGGAAATTGAACAACACTCTGCTGAACAACCAATAAGTCACAGAAGAAATTAAAGAATAAATTAAACAACTTCTTCAGTTAAATGATAACCCCAGTAAAATATACATGAATTTATGGGACACAATGAAAGCAATTCTATGAGGAAATTTCATAGCAGTAAATGCCTCCATGAGGAAAACAGCAAACTCAAATAAACAATCTAATGCTAAACTTTGATACTAGAAAAAAAGGAGCAAGACAAACCCAAAGCCTGTACTAGGGAGGAGATTATAAGGATCCAAGAAGAAATTAATGCAATGGAGTCTAAGAATGATACAAAAATCAATGAATTGAAGAGTTGGTTCTTTGAAAGGATAAACAAAATTGACAGACCCTTACCCAACCTTATGAAACAAAGGAAAAAAGGAGCCACTGTGATAAAAACTTCATGATGGACCAGGGAGTTAGCTCAGTGGTTCTGGTGTCTGCCTTGCAAGTGAAAGAACCTGGTTTGATCCTCTGTAACCACATACAACAATGCTGGGCGTGGAGACTTATGGCCACCAACAATCAAAACCACATACCACAGTGCTGGGCATGGTGTCTCACGCCTGTAATCCTAGCATGGGAAGGCAGAGGGAGGAGGATTGCTGTGAGTTCAAGTCTGAGCTCAGATTATAATATGCAGAAACAACTCCAGATACAAAAAGCCACCTTAAATTTGACAAAGGAGCCATGTATCCTCAATGGAGGAAAAATAGCCTCTTTAACAAATAGTGCTGGAAAAACTGGGCTTAAATTTCCAAAGACTAAAGCTTGACCTATCTCTCTCATGGTGTATGACACTAAAATCAAAACAGATTAGAGATCTACATATTAAAACAGAAACATTAAACCTTCTGCAAAATAAAGTAGGTAAAACTCTTGGAGACATTGGCTTAGGGAAAGATTTTATGAAAAAAATCTCTATAGCACAAATGGAATCTCATCCTATCAAGCTTCTGCACAACAAGAGAAACTACTGGCAGAGCGGAAAGACAACCAACTATTTGGGAAAAATCTTTACTAGCTATTTCTCAGACAAAGGGCTGTTATTTAGAATATATAAAGAGTTTTAAAATATTAGCCCCCCCACCCCGAATTTAAAGACCCATTTCAAAAATGAGCATCATTAGATTAATAAACAGATACTTTTCAGAGGAAGAGGTAAAAGCAGCTAAGAAGCATATGAAGAAGTGTTCAACATCAATAGTCATTTGAGAGATGCAGATAAAAACAACACTAAGAATTTTGTCTCACTCCACAAAGAATAGGTGCTATCTCAGAATTAGCCAGCAACAAATGTTGGTGAGGCTGAGGAGAAGAAGGAACCCTTCTCCACTGTTGGTGGGAGTGTAGACTCGTACAACCTCTGTGGAAATCAATGTGGAGATTCCTCAAAAAATTAGGATTGGAGGTCCTATTTGATTGTGCTATTCCCCTGCCAAGTATATACACAAAAGAATGAAAAGATTCATATCACAATGACATATATGCACCCATGTTCATTGCAGCTCAATTTTTGATAGCTAAATTTTAGAAACAACCAAAATGTCCATCAATCAGAGACTAGATAAAGAAGGGATGTGTGTGTGTGTGTTTAATAAAATAGAGTATTACTCTGCCATAAAGAATGATAAGTTTGAGTCATTTATACTCCAGTGAACGTACCTTGAGGACATACTCATAAGTGAAATAAATAGGTCATAGATACATAGATATCATATCTTTTCTCTGGTACGAGAAACTGAAGATATCAATGAGTTCTGGAGAGTATGATTGATAGTGTGAAATAGAAAATATTCAATGGGTAAAGGGTGGTAGGGTATATAACATGAGAAAAATATGATGCCAATAAAAGGGAAGTAAAGTATATATATATATATATATGCGGGATGAGGGCTTGTAGGCTGGGCAGGGAATGGGAAAAAATGAGAATTAAGTCATGTCAGATACTGATACAAATTTTCAATGGTAATTTTGATCATGATGTGTATATAAAATGTACCAATAAAATCAATTAAAAATTAGCCTCTAATTGAGTGATTGTCTACTTTTACAAAACATAGATCAAACCAGGTAGCTTGTACAGTTTACTGAATTGTTAATTTCCTTTTTAGTCTTGTTGAAAAAAGGAAAAGAAGGAAATTATTTGTGAGTTACTTCACCAATTGTGCTAGAAACATTTACCTACTACATTGTCTGGTGTAATTATGGTCACTGGAGATATCTGTGCCTTTTTGTACAAGTGCACTGCCGGGCATAGGGCTCAATGCATTACCTCTAACCTTGGCTTTCTTTAGTATCAAGGCCAGCTGTACACTAGCTTCCAGCATATGAGCTCGGTGTGCAGGGATTCTGCTTCAGTTTGTCTGGAATCGGGCCCAGGCAGCAGCACTTTTGCAAAGCTGCCCAAGTAATTAAGTGTAGCAACAGCCAGATTAAAAGTCACTGGACTAGAAAATATCTATCTCTTTTTCTGCTAACATTCTGTAATCTTCTAATTCTGCAACCAGCTCCTACAACAATCTGTTAGGTAACAGTGCTTAGCAGTGGTACCTTGGTTCGAAGATTTCATTTGTTCTACGATTTTGGGAAAGATGGCCACATCCACGTTTGTGTGGGAAAGATGGCCGTGGTCATGTTTGTCACCCCACGGAGAGTTTTCAAACAAAAAGAAAATTTTGTTAAACACTTCTGTTTGCGAGCCAAATTGTTTGCAAGAAAAGCATTCAAGAACCAAGGTATTACTGTATATAAAGCCTCAAAATAAATGATTGTCACCAGAAAATAGCCAGTGTACAGCCAACATAGCTTATGTCATCTAAAACCATCACCACATACTTTTGGAAATCATCTGCTGTAATTGTGAGTAAAGTCAGTTGACTTGTTTTTGAAGGTGTTCATTTCCTAATTATAATTATGCATCACAATATGGTGGTTAATAACTATAAGCTTTTGAGTCCGGGTGCCTATGTTCCTCTCTTTACTCTTTCCTTTCTTTGAAGGCTTGGGCAACTCCTCCATATCTTTGTGCCTCAATTTTTTCAGAAGTAGAGTAGAAAAACACCCTCACTAGAACTGAGTCATTGAATATAAAGCATAGAGCAATTCATGGCATGCAAAGAGCATTAGGATTAATAGTTGTGTTTTTACTTTTGTAAATTTCAGCTTTCTGCCATCCCTGTCCATCATCTCTCTTTTTTAGGATGCAGAGGATAACTTCCGGAAATCAGGGAGACAGCTCATAAAGGCCAAGTGATACACAATAGGGCAGTCTGAGACACTATGATATTCACAACAAATTTCAAAGCTGCAGAACATGAAGCTGTTAGCAAGAAGGAAACCTACACAGCCCCAAATGAAAGTTGATATGCCAAATAATAATTTTAAGCCCTCAGAAGAAACAGGGCTCATTAATCTTTTTACTAATGATACAGGAAAATGCTAGAAAGATTTCCATCAAAATAATTAAAATGTAGCATTGTATCATAAAGGAGGAAGCTTCAAATGTTTGCAAAATTCACTCTTGTGTAATAACAACTTGCTTACACTGAATCCATCAAACTATTACATTTTCTTGAATTCCAGCTATGTGGGAGGCATGTCTAGGTAACTAGTGGGTAAGTGTGTGAAGACTTGGTTTCTTCTTTCATGAAGCTTTTAGATTAGTTACAGAAATAATACATACACAATGAACCACTGAATATGGTATTTAGAAGCCATAATACAAGGAATGTCACCAAATCAAACAAGATTGATGTGAACAACAATACAGTAGTGCTGAATATGAGCAGAGGTGTTAAGACTGCCAGGAGCTTAGGTGTGTAGAGGCTGATGGAAAAGCTGGGCCCTGCACTCAGAGGAGGTTGTATACTCTAGAACAGTGGCTTTCAGCCCTATAAGTGACATTTTGCAACAGAGACAATTTTGTAATCTATTCTGTAATCACTGAAGGGGGTGGGGTGATGTTACTGACACCCTGAAGGTAAAGTCTTTGAACACTGCTTAACATCCTGCAGTACACGGGGCCACCACCCCTCACCCAATGGAGATTTACGCAGTCCAACCTATCAGTAATTCCACAACTGAGAAACAGCTCCTCTAGAGGTAGGACCCATAGCAGAAAGAACTGAGGGAGTTGAGAATCCTGGCTTTTTCTTACAGCTCTGCTGTTAATTGGCTGGGCAATGGTGGAAAAACCATTTAATTTCTCTAGGTAGGTTGCAGAGAGAAGGTTGGATGGAATGATCAGTGGTGCTGCCTACCTTAGCATTCTAGATGTGGAAACTGAATTTCATACTTACCCTTTGAGTTGAGTCAACCCATGAATGTTTATATTGTCACGGAGATGGAGGATACTGAAAGAAGCCCTTAATAAAAAGGCTGTCTGCTTCTTAGTTTTCCACTTTAGTTTAATGATAATTATGAGGAACAAGAGCCAACAGTATGTAGATGGGATGCCAAGCAGAAACTAATATTAACATGGAAGAACTTCAAAGGAGCATTTTGTATCAAGGCCTCCTTAAGAAAATAGAGCTGAAGGTAGAAAAACGTCTATCCTAGGCCATGCAAAATTGTGCCGTATTGGGCAAGAAAATCATGCAGGCACCTTTTGAAAATTTTGAATTGTTGGCCCCAAATTGTGCTGACAACATCTCTTTCAGTTCAAATAAACATTTATCCAATAAAAGGAAGCACTGTGATCTTTGCTCTTTGCTATGTATTTTTGGCTATGCCTCTGGATAAGGTCCTGTGTGTTAACTAATCACACAGACTTTAGGGAAGTAATAAGTTGTTTTCCAAATGCATCTACTTTTGTAATGAACTGCTAACCAAGGAGCTCACACCAGTGGAAGGCATCTGCCTGTGTGAATGAAGGGTTTTTTAAATGCTTGTGTCCTTCCCATGTATGAGATAATTTAATAAATGGTGATATTACTTTAGATATCTTCTCCAGTGAAGTATTTTAGTATGAATTACTAGAGGTCCAGCAAATGCTTTACAGAGGACACATAGATCTTTGGAAATTTTTGGTGTTCTCATGTTTATCAGATTCTGAAAGGAGTTTTGATTTCCCAGCACTCCCCCATAAAAAACAAACAAACAAACAAAAAAAAAAAAAAGAAAGAAAAAGAAGAGGAAGAAGAAAAGAAAATGAAATGTGCTGCTTAGAAAGAAATAGAGACATTAATTTATAGTGTGAAATTGGACATTTCCCTACCTCCTCCCGGAGCTCAAGTACTTTGCACTGATAGTCAAGTTGAGAAGCTCTATTTCACTGGTTATTGCTGATTTTAGTATATTAATTCAAACTTTCCCATAAGTGTCATTTAAATTAAAACAATTTTAAAAACTTTGCATGGAAATGTACATATCCATTTTTATAATTAATTAATTTTATTGGTAAATTTTATATACACATCATGCTCACAATCAACATTGAAATTTATACAACTTAATTCTCATTTTTCCCATTTCCCTGCCTACCCTGCCCTCTATATACATAAGCTTTGTTTCCTTTTTTTAACATTGTATTTCCCCCCACATTGAATACTTCTACCCCTCTTTACCATTTGAATATTTTCTATTTCACACTATCTATCGTGCACTCCAGAATTCATTTATATCTTCAGTTTCTTATACCAGAGAAAAGATATGGTATTTACATACTTATGACCTAATTATTTCACTTATGTGTACATCCTTAAGGTATGTTCATTTGAGTATAAATGACTCAAACTTATTGTTCTTTATGACAGAGTAATGCTCCATTGTATAAAAGAACCACATCTTCTTTATCCAGACTCTGGTTGATGGTCATTAGTGTTGTTTCCAAGATTGAGCTATCAAAAATTGAGCTGCTATAAGTATGAATGCACATATGTCACTGTGATATGAATCTTTTAATTTCTTGTGTATATACCTAGCAGGGGAATAGCATAGTCAAATGGGACCTCTAATCCTAGTTTTTTGAGGAATCTCCACACTGATCTCCACAGTGGTTGCACCAGTCTACATTCCCACCAACCGTGGAGAAGGGTTCCTTTCTCCCCACAGCCTCACCAGTGTTATTGCTGGTCTATTTTGAGATAGCAGCTATTCTTTGTACAGTGAGATGAAATCTCAGTGCTATTTTCATCTGCATCACTCGAATGACTAGTGATGGTGAACATTTCTTCATATAAACTTTTCAGAGGAAGAAGCTGCTTTTACTTCATCCTCTGAAAAGTGTCTGTTCATTTCAGATGCCCATTTTTTAATTGAGTCTTTAAATTAGGCGATGGGATAATTTTTTAAAGCTCTTTATATCTTCTAGATAGTAGCCCTTTGTCTGAGAAACTGCTGGTAAATTTGTTTCCCAATTTGTCGGTTGTCTTTTTGATGGTGTTTTCTTTTTCTGTGCAGAAGCTTTTTAATAGGATGAGATCCTATTTGTTCATTTCTTCTGCTAGTTCTCATACTATAGAGGTTTTGTCCATAAAGTCTTTCTCTAAGCCATTGTCTCCAAGAGTTCTACCTACCCTATTTTCCAGCAGGGTTAGTGTTTCTGTTTTAATATTGAACTGTATCTCTTTACTGTGTACTTAACTAAAATCAAAGTGGATTAGAGAAACGTACATATCTTTATGCACAAGGTCCCCAAGTTTTCTCAGTGGGCATGAAAACCAATGTCGTACCCTTTCTGAACTTAGCTGTCGTGCACTGCCGTCAGTGTTGGGACATAGAATGGGCAGATCGTGCCCTCTGTTGAGTGGACACAAAACAGCAGGTCATGGCCACAACAAGGAGAGAATGCCTTTCTCACATGTCAAAGAACTTTCGGCCAACACAATACAAACGCCAGACAAACACTTGCAAAAACTGACAGTGTTGTTGATTTGGGAAGCAGAAGGGCTCAGTGCTGGTTTTGCAGTAAGTTATTAAGTGACTCTGGGCAGTCACAGTGTCTCTGAAGGCATGAGATGGGTTACCAGTGTGGCTCACCCCCAACCCCGTGTTAGCTTCTGTTAAAGTACTACTGTGGCTTCCTTAGTCCTCTGCTGACCCCTTGGTGGCTTCTCTCGTTTTCAGATTGCAGCGCGGACCTGTTTCGCTGTCGCACTGGCAAGTGCCTTAATCAAAGCTTCGTGTGTGACGGCTATGATGACTGCGGGGACCTCAGCGATGAGCACAACTGCGGTAGGTGGCGCTGTTTCCCTAGTGGTTGTCACTGAGTCACAGAAATTTATGACTCATACATTTAGCTCATTAGCTGTTAATAGGAGGGCCACGTTAAATTAGAAAACGGTTGCTTATTTTTCTAGAAGGAAGAAGTTTGTTGAATCACTCTGCCTTACATGGAAATACTTTACACATAAAATTATAGGACGTTATACCGAGAAAGTGAGGTGGATAGATGGACAGACTTTGTAAAATTTAATATATTTGTTTCTGTGGAAATGTTTTCTTTCTCCTCTGGTTACGGCTTGTGGTCTTTGTTTGGATTTGGGCTCTTGGGAAAAATTCTGAGACAGATAAATTGCAAAGTGCCGTATATAAGCAACACCCCTTTTTGTATTTGGTTCCCAAGTACTACAGGGACTCCTCCTGCCGTAGCTGCACCCAGAACTAGGGGTCACAATCGCTTTATGTAAAAATATAGATTTTAATTTTAAAGAATAAACCTTCTTGGGCTTGGGATTTAGTTCAGTGGTTACAGCACCTGCTTTGGGAGTACAAGATCCCAAGTTCAATCCTCAGTAACCACATACCATAATGCCAAGTGTGGTGGCTCATGCCCATCAGCAATCAGAACCACATACCACAGTGCTGGGTGTGGTGGCTCATGTCTGTAATCCCAGCACTCAGGAGGCAGAGGCAGGAGGATACTGTGAGTTCAAGGCTTGCCTGGGCTACCTAGTGAACTCAGGGCCAGCCTGAACTATAAAGCAAGACCTTGTCTCAACACCCTCCCCCCAACCCCTGCTTTTTAAAGAGTCAGGCTAATTTCTAAAAGTCACCTTATGAACTTAAACAACTAAAACTGTATTGATGTTTTGGCTTCATGACTGTAGAATTTTTAGGTACTGGGAGGTTGACTGAAAAGAGAAACTTTGTCATATGAACAACGGAGGCAGCTGTCATGGAGACGGTGCATGATGTGAGACAATGCAAGGCACTGGAGAATGTGGAAAGCCATGCTGGAAAGGATCAGGAGCGTGACAGGTGGATAGGTCAAAGGTGGAGGACCTTTTCAAGACCCAGTCCTCAAACTGCAGCCCCCCAAGTGTATACTGCAAAGTGCCAACACTGCAATTGAATCTGAGTGTGTGGCTGCTGCAGCAATGCTGGGGTGACTTGGCTCACAGGGTGGAACACGCGGCATAGGCTTGCCACCACAAGCCTAAGTGTACAAACCATCTATTGAGTAAATGGATGGAGGTTACTTTTGGACTTATTAGACTTGAGATGAAGGGAGAGAGAGAATTGTGATTATTTACACCACAGAATATATAAGCGCAGGGTGCCTCAGAGGTCATCCAACCCAACCCTTCCTTTCCTCAGTGAAATAATGGGAATGTGGGACCTGAACATTTATCTTGGAAGCCAGAGACGATAGTGCAGAGGGCAGGGTGTGAGTGAGCATGAAAAGGGTCGGTCTTTCCACTCCACCTAAGGCCTCTGAGGGTAGGAGGAGAGTCTTCATTTCGTAGCCATGACATGACTTTTCGTGGACCAGTCTCTGCTCTGGTTCCCATCTCTGTGGTTCTTACTCAAGTGAACCTCCGCTTGTGGTTTTCTTCTTTTCTCAACACTTTGTTTTATTGTCCTAAAGTACATTTTAAAATTCATCACCTCTTAGGAGTCTCTGAGGGGGGCTCTGGTGGGGGAAACTCATGATTCTTTCCCATCATTAGTGCTGCTCTCTGTAAACCCACACAGGTCTTTAAAGAGCTGTTTACGTGTAGGTTACACCACCATGCCTGGCAAAACAGCTTCTGGATTCTGCCTTTTGTGAGGGGAAACTCATCATTTAGAGATGTATTTTCTACTTCCAGGGCTATCTAGGTAGGAACAGTGTTTGAATCTTGCATCATGAAAATGTTTTGTTTTGTTTACTGAGCAATTCTTTTAAAAATGAGTTATGTATCATGATAGTCCAGTAGAAAACTTAAAGTTATTCTCAGGAAGATGAGAGAAGATGTTCACCTTCCCAACTGAGCTAAAAGGTGAGTTAGCTGTTGTTAAAACACGAAGGATCTGTCACAACTACATCTAATATCTCTGCCTCTTGAAGCACAAGTCACCTTTTTATTGATTCAAGTTGATAGAAAAATTACAAAGTTTTCACAAGAAAACAGTGACAGTAATAACAAACTTGAGACCGCAAGAGAACTGGTCAGAGTTGTTATTCATTGAAAAAAAACCCAGACATAGCTTTCCCGACAGCAATGTGGGCCCTGGGGCTCAGGCTTTGTAGAAGGTACTGTTTTAATTGTGTCAGGTTCCACACAGAAATGTTATTTTTTTAAGAGTAGGAAAAGTTTATCAAGAGATAGTTTTTGCTACGAAGGACAGGAGGAAGACTGGAAAATGGGTCGTCTGCTCACTCTGCTTTTCAAGGGTCTTTTATGGGACAAAACTATGAGGTAAGGCAGGTTCAAGACAGGACAAAACTTTAGTCAACTAGCAAGATTACAAGTGCCGTTGCTTAAATATTGATGGAATGGGCAATAACAAGGTAAACAAAATTATAATCAACCAATAAGATTATGACGAGTATAGTTCTTAGGTAATATTGATGAAATGGGGATTCTATGCAGAAGCAAGTCACAAAGCAAGTGTATAAGGATTTTCTGTCAGCGATCTCTCCTGCACGGGGTGGGTAAAGACATTGGAACAATGAGAATACTTTCTCTTTGCCTGGAACTGTGAGCCATACCATACTAGGTGTTTTTCATGCTAGTTTTCCCATCTCCACTGTTTTCTTTTCTTCAGATTGCAATCTCACAAAAGAACATCGCTGCGGGGATGGACGCTGCATCTCGGTCAGTTGGGTGTGTGATGGTGACCATGACTGCGTGGACAAGTCTGATGAGGTCAACTGCTGTGAGTGCAGCAAGGATTCCCACTTTTCTTGTTTTTCCATTTCTCCCTGTTAGCTCTTACTCAAGGCCCAGTGCCTAACAGCATTTAAGGGGAAAGAATCTTACACAGCACCTTGTTTCTTGCCAGTATGTGACAACTCCCTGTGGCTGACTTCTCACTCTACTCTCCCAGACTCCAAATGTGATTCGGTGGATCTGGTTTGGCAGGTGTCTGTTTTCTCTTGCACTGCTCATATCTCCTTTATGCATCTATGATTTTGCCAAACATAATGATCTTCCCAAAGACCAGAAGACTTTTTTCCTGCAAACAATATCTGAGCAGCTAAGCTTCCCTGTAGGGGTCTGGCAAAGTGTTCTCAGAGGCCCTTTGTGGGCAAATATGAAGAGCATTTCCATGTAGAAGAGATCCTGTCACATTCAGACAGTGAGATGGAGTGATAGTAATTATCAATTTATAGCTCCCCGTGTTTCTGAGTGAATGACAATTTGAGGGTGGCTCTTACACTACCAAACCAGTAAGAACATATGTGGCTATGGACCATTTTTCCCTCGCAGAAAATATACTGTCCCAGTCAACCATAATGACAATTATTAAACAGTAATGTTTATGAATTAAAAGAGAATATGATTAATCTGAAAAAGTTAGTGCGATGTCTTTCACACATACTTGAACTAGTTAAACTTTTCATTTTCTCTTTTGTTTTCTAGTAAGAGCAGAAAGAGTTGATACAGTGTTGTCTCTCAGTAACTGTAGGGTTTTGTTTCTGGGACTTTTGATGGGGACCAACATCTAGGGATACTTAAGTTCTTTGTATAACATTGCACGGTATTTGGATATAACCTAAACATGTTCTCCTCTATAGTTCAAATAATCTCTAGCTTACTTAAAATACCTAATGCTATGCAAATACATCTATCGAGTGGTTATATTGCCTAAGAGATAATAAAAGGAGAAAGAAATCTACACAATTTTAGCTCAGACATTTTATTTCCCTTAAATACTTTTCACCTGTGGTTGGTTAAATCTATGACTGCAGAATTCATGGATACTTTACATGAAGCTAGCTAAATATTTAATTGGCTTATAATTTGAGGCAAAACTAAAATGGTAGATAGCATAGGTTTTTTTAAAGAATAATCCATTAATAAGTCTTTTATAAGTCATTTATAAGTCTTATAAAATTATGTAGATACAGTGTTTGGCTTTCCATTGTTGTGAGTTGGACAGGAAAAGCATGTGACCTGTTCTTGCTTAAGGATCCACTGGGACACAGTGGGCTGCGGGGACATAATACTGAGTGAAACATGCATGGTACTGGGCTGTGATACAAGACCAGGGATCTTAATATTAGGTGGTAATTCAAAGAAGGGAGAAGTAAATGGCACATGCATTTCTGATGGTCTTGGAAGACATTTAGAATAGGAAATAAGGAGCTAGAAGTTTTGCAAGTGGGAGAGAATCAAGAGATTGAGGAAGGCTGAGGGAGGGGAGAGGAAGGGAAAGAAAAAGAATTAAGATGTATTGCGTACATGTATTAACTGCCCACTTAGAAAGTAATCATTATGTACAGCAAACATGTATAAATAAAATATGAAAATTGAAAAAAAATAAAGCTATTAGAAAAATGACAGGGATCAGAAGCCTAATAGCTGCCAGTCCATTCCTGCCAAATATTAGATGTCATTAACAAGTTGGGGAGTAAAGGGTTAGCTGTGTGTTAGGTCCTCTGAGTTCACTGACATTTTACTATTTCCTCGTCTCACTGGGTGAGGTAGTGATGGAATATAGTATGTGGGCGTGGAGTCAGAAAGTCTGCCTCGTAGCCCTGTGAGTCTCAGAAAGGCACAGGGCTCTCTGAGTGTCAGTTTTTCATCTGTCCCTCAAGAAGATGACCATAACATCATTTAAAAAAGATTTTTAGTTTCATTTTTATTAGTATATGTTTGTAATGCATTCCTTTTGGGAAGTGGGCACACACGTATCATACTTGGATCATTTTTACTCTTCTTCCCTCTCCTCTTTCCCTCTCTTGAGATTCTCTGTCCATTTCTGGAGATTCTTACTTCTCTATTCCCTGCCATTTCTCTTTATGTTTCTTTCTAAATTATTTATATTTTGAGATTCTCATATTAGAGAAGCCATGTGATATTGAGTCTTCTGTGTTTGATTTATTTCACTTAGCATTATGAGCTCAAGATCTATTCATTTTTCTACAAGTGACTAGACAATTCCATCTACTTTTTAAGATCTTTACAAGGATTTTGGATCATAGGCAAAACACACCTTTCACAGTTCTTGCTATGTAATAAGCCCTTGGTGAATCGTATAGTTTATAACGTTGACAGCATTGCTACTACTACCAGTATCACCACTGGAAAAAAAATCATATAGGCCCCAAGAAAAAGTTAATTTTTAGTACATAGTCTTCAGTAAGGGCGGAAATATTTTCGAAAGAAAACTTTCTATTCCACAAAATGCTCGGAGTCCGGAAGAATGATGATCGTGTGTGTGTGTGTGTGTGTGTGTGTGTGTGTGCGCACATGCGCACGTGCATGTGTAGAATAGCATTTCTTGGTGCTCGGTGATGGGAATGACTTTCATGAACTGCAGACTGAAGGAAGAATAAGGGAAGTAAAGCAAACCCTCTCTGGCCTTCCCTAGCCTGCCAGAGCCACGGCCTGCTGGAGTGCAGAAATGGACAGTGTATCCCAGGCACTTTCCGGTGCGACGGAGATGAGGACTGTAAGGATGGCAGTGACGAGCAGGACTGCAGTGACAGTGAGTGTGTCCCCAGCCCCAAGCAGCCCTTTCGTGTGAACTTTTTCTTAGGCACAAAGCAAAACACCTGAAAGTTGTTTTGTGCTTCGGGAAGATTTCCACATACTTAACGTCAGACGGATGGCCGAACACAGTGTCCCAGTGCCCCAGGTGGCCTGGAACTTTCCTTACGGTAGAATTAGTGTCCAAGCTGTCTGTGCTGCTGCAACATCATTCCTAAGGAGAAGGGTAGAGGTGCCCAGAGTGGCCGAGATCAGTTCCCTGTTTGATGGACAAGAGAAGAGTTCAGAGGGCAGCCTCCAGTCAGATGAGACTAGCTGGCAATTAGATGGAACCAGCTTTTGAAATTCAATGTATTAGCTTCCTAAAATAAGCCTGTTCAGAAGCAGTGTAATGTCTCATATTACTAAGATATAAACTTAAATATACTTTAAAAGGAGTGTGAAATCCATGTGGGAAACTTAAAGTGAAAAAGAAGTCAAACAACTTGTTTTCCAAATGTGACTGTGTCAGAAAAGTCCACACTGAGGATTTTGAATTCTAGCTTTTAGAAGCCTCTTTCTCAGTGTGGGGCCGGTAGGAAGACCCCAGACTTAAAAATCACAGCGCTCAGCCTCAGCCTGGTTATCAAGAGCGAGACTGCTGTGCCCTGTGGTTGGCGTTGAGCTCACTTTGCTGTTTACTCTCTGGCTGGAAATTCTTTCATCTTTCAGTGCCTGTAAATTTGGAAGAATATTAACTACTTTGCAGCTCTGATATCTAGTAAGAGCTTGGAGAACACTGGCCATTAGACACAACACAAACATGCACATGGGCTATGCTTAACCACAGGAAGCTGGTGAGACTGGTCCCCTGTAGATAAATTAGTTCCATCATGAAGAATACTTATCTTTTTTTTTTTTTTTTTTTTTAGGTTTTTTGAGACAGGGTCTCGCTTTGTGGTTCAGGCTGGCCCTCAGCTCAGCCTCAAACTCACATCACAATCCTCCTGCCTCTGCCTCCCGAGTGCTGGGATTACAGGCGTGAGCCACCACACCCGGCACTGTGGTATGTGGTACTGATTGCTGCTGGGTGTGGGTCTCCACACCCAGTATTGTTATGTGGTTACCGGGGAATCGAACCCGGGTCCTTGCGCTTGCAAGACAGGTGCTGGAACCACTGAGCTAACTCCCCGGCCCCAAGAATACTTATCTTTATAACAGCTTTATAGAAGAAAGTTTACAAAATCTAAAGGAAGAGCTTTTAAATCAGATTCCATGGAAGTAATATACAAAGAGAGCTTTGTTTTACCGATTTGAAAGTTCTAAAGGATATCCTTTACTAGACATGAGTTCACGTGTGCGTATCAGCCAGATACTTTCCTTTAGATTACATTGTTTTTTTCATTCTGTACAGTTCAATTCACCCGATGTATTTATATATAACCTGAAATAATTTTAGATGGTATGCTATGAAATGGCAGGACATACAGTTTATTTCCTTAAAGGTGTGAAATACAAGAAACTCATAAAATGGCTAGAAAAAGTAAAATAGTACCATCTTTGTACTATTATTATTATTATTTATTATTATTATTATTTTGCTGTACTGGAGCTTGAACCTAGGGATTTTTCATTACATGCCCAGTTGGGTTTTGTTTTGTTTTGTTTTGTTTTAATTTTGAGGCAGAGTCTTCCTCAGTCACAAAATTCCCCAGACTGGGCTTGAACTTGAAATCCTCCTGTCTCAGCTTTCCAGAATGCTGGGATTATAGATCAACTACTGTTCCAGGCCTCTAAATTATTTACCCCAGTGGGTTCAGCTTAAAAGTGTGCATGATGCTGTCAGTGTGGAGGTCATCTGCTGGGAACTCAGTGGCAAGTGACATACTTGATGGAGCTCCCACCCGCCGGTGGGGATGGGCATGCTGCAAAACCCCTGCAGGCTGGTGTCTATGATGACATGAGAAGGCTGTGAAGTACCATCGAGGGTGCTGTGACAGAGTGCATGCCCCCGTGGAGGACCTCAGATAAAGCATCCTGAAGAAGAGGTACTGGAGCTCAGAGTTAGGGAGGAGCAGGGACTTGGGAAGCATTTCAGGTCCTCAGCGCCACTGGGCCAAAGCCCTGTGGTGGGGAGGAGTGAGGCACATCTGTGTTCTAGAGAAGGCCATGGCCACTCAAGTTGAGGGTGGAAAGCGTGGTGGACAACGCCGTCATCAGCAGCAGCCAGGTTGTTCTGCTGATGCCTGGGGTAGGAGACAGGGACCTCTTATCCTGAGGGTTCGGATCCTACTGAACATGTAGACCTTTAAAACGCTGTGGGCTCTGGCTCTGTCTGTCTGGTTTTCTCAGAGGTGAACACCATGGTGACTTTCACCTGGTGACTTTCCTACCCCAGGTCTTCTCCTGTGTTTCTTTCTGCATAGAAAACCCTTCTTCCCCTTTCCCCCAGCGGCCCCACCTGCCTGGGAACTCCTGGGGGAAGCGTCTTGCTGCTGCCCTGTCAACTGCAGCTGCTCTTTGTCTCCTCAGTGAAGCAGTAATCATACAGCAGGCACTTCACATTTATTCAAATAACAAAAGTGCAATGTCTTAGAAATTCCTTAAAAACCTAAATGGGGGTGGATTGTTTGGGCTGGGCTTGCGATAGGGGTTTGATCCTGCTGCCTACAGAAATAGTGACATTTCTTCTCTGCAAGATGGTGATGTGTTACAGTGCATAGTAGTGAACTGCGAAGAAGAAGGAGTCTAGTAAATAAACATGTCTCAAAATTACAGATGAGAAGGATTACGTTTGCACAAGTACAACTATTTATCCTGAAAAGTGCCTGGCAAGATGGTCTAGATTGCAGATGACATGTCTGAAAGCATCTGACCCTAATGAGGGACCTGGGTAGTGATTTATTATCTTATCCACTTAATCTACAAATAACCAGAAATCAACGGGAAAAGCAGTTTCCTCTCCACGTGGCTTAAGGAAAAGCCATTAGAGCAAAGGCTGACATTACTGCTGTCATTCATTTGGAAACAAGAAACCCAGTTCTCAGGCCATCAGCCTGGACTGATGACATTTCCCAAGGATGTACCAACAACAGGGACAACAGCTGTGTGAGATGTTACTGTGACTCAGTCTCTTTGTGGCAGTGCTGCTGACACCTTGTTTATTTCTAGGGACGTTGTTTTTAGAGGGAAAACTAGAGGTTTCCAAATTATGCCATTTAATAGTGCGAATTTCAATTTTTCTCCATAAAAAGCAACAACCACCCTCCCCCTTTTAAGTGTAGGTTGTCTCTTCTTTCTTTATTTCTACAAAATCCTTTTGCAATAACAGCATTTCATTTCATGGCCAGGATCCTAGAAATTACCTACTGCACATGTGTTCAACATTTTGGAGGGATTGGATGGAAATTCAAGTTGTGTCCTCCCTCTGATCCTCCAGACATTCTTGGTCCCTATGACGGAGTGTAAGGAATTCTCCACTGAGGAAAGCCTCTGCGCTCTTCCCACAGGTCAGACTCCGTGTCATGAAGGAGACCACAGATGCCTCTCTGGTTCCTGCCTCGATTCGTGTGGCGGCAGCTCCCCATGTGACCCAGACAGCAGGCTGAGTAACTGCAGTAAGTACACAGGCTGACAGATGCATTCATGGTGACGGGATGTGCGTGTATTCAGCCTTTTCCTTCTGCGTTGACATTAAACTCCTGATGTCTGGAATCTTTCCAAAGAAGCATGTCTACTTGCTTCTCCCGTTTTAAAGGTTACATGTGGTAGCAGAAAAGAGACAAAATGGTCTTAATTAACTTAAATCAGAAACAAATGTGTCATTGTGAGTGGACCATAAATCCACATTGCTTAATATCATTACCATCACTTTCAACTTACCAGCAGCTCCTATATATTATTTCCTGTCTCCGTCTGCAGGCAGACACTGCATTTCTTCCTTCCCAAAGCACAGCTTTAAAAATGGAAACTTTATCTAAGAAGCAAATAGGAAGTTCATGGAATAGCTATATAGAATTTTGATGGTCCGTTCTTTTTATAAATTTATTCTCACCTTTCCAGGAACTTCATGGACCTAGTGTGGTTCTGGAACCTTCACATTCATTTGTTTCAGGGACAATGGAGTAGCACCAAATGGTTTAAGCAGGTGGTTTTCTCTACATTGGTTCTCAGGAGAAAGAATTATTCAGGGAAGATGCAACAGGCAGAAATGCAGAACACTATGAATAGACTCTCATGGGAAGTTTAAAATGCTTCAGAAAATCTCTAGTGACTCATTTCTTGAAAGAATTTCTTACTCCTGGATTCTGTTTTCATATTCCACCTACCTTTGCCACTTTTGATAAGTAAATGTTTGTCTTCTCTTTGGCTTAGTGCTCAAGGTTTAGGAGGGGTTAGTCACGTCCCACCGGTGGCAGGGAATGACTCCTTCATTCTTTTGCCTTCTCGCTTTGCAGTACCGAGGGCTCGATCCTCTGAATCCTCTGCACTAGCCACATCCCCAGCCTATTTTTACCTTTATTTTGAGACAAGATCTTGCTAAATCATCAAATTGCCTAAGCTGGATTCAAATTTGTGACTCTCCTGTGTCAGCTCCCAAGGTGACAGCACTGCACCACCAGGCCAGCTGGGATCTGGCTAAGGACCTTCCAGTGATGAAGCAGGTGCAGCATCACCGAGCTACATCCCGACCCTGGGAACCCCGTCCTGGCACACATACTCTCTGTCAGGGTCATTGCAAGTTGAAGGCGGAAGGCTGAAAGGCTCTGGGCCTAGCATTTGCTACAGTCTTCACGTGGCTGGTGTTCATCAGGAAACCAGTAGGTTCAGAAGGGACTCAAGGCTGGCAGCCTCCACACTGAGGCAGAGAGCACTTCTGTTTTAGACTCTGATACTGGCTGGAAGCACAATGCCTGCCCCACCCTTTTCTCATGTGTGGGGACACTTTCCCCCATGTATTAGCCCAATTTTGTGAACTAATAGCACATATCCAAAAGTTATAAAGAAAGGGGTATTTGGACCTATAGTTCTTGTCCAAGGGTCAGGGGCAAACTCTGGAAATGGCCTTCTGGTTGGAGAGAATGGATATGGCTCAGGGTAGCACATGGAGAGGGACAGAAAGCTCTCCCTTCTTCCAAAAAGCCACCAATATTCAGACCTGGGGACTCAGCTCCTGACGATCCTGTCAAGACCAAATCATCCCTGATGGTTTCAGTTCTAACATCATAGTCTGGTTACGCATCCTACCTCCAAAGAGGATACTGCCTCTAAAATGGAGATCAAACTCCAACATGTATTCCAAACAGATGAGCCATAGAACTCTGGGAAAGAATAGTAGGTGTTAGTCTGTATTTGCATTGTCATTTTATCCCCTCTCAGCTGACTTAAATATACATCATGTATGTATTCATAACTTCACACACACACACACACACACACACACACTAGTGCATATGTATGATGTGTATTCTGGTCCAGTATTTTCACCTTGCTCATCTCCCAACCTTCCCTGGAACTTTTTCAGATCCATTTCTTTACTCATCTGAAGCATGTGTATCTCATCAGTATTTTGGGAGTTGTTCCATGTGAATGGCACTTATTGATGGACTCAGAAGAGAAAGAGGGAAGAAATTAGTCCATGTCAGTGCTGAGCAGAGAGTCCTTGGCTACGCTATCCTGTCTTCTCTATATCTGAAATACATCCAGATCTAAAATTTTAAAAATGTGTTGATAGATGTCAAGAAGTTGTAGAAAGGGTAAGAATGTAATTCGGGCTTCAGCCAACATTTATGACACGTGTATGTAGTTTCTGACATCAGATGAGCCCTGAGCTGTTTCATGGTAAAGAGCAGGCGATGGTTCCAGCTCTCTGGAGGTAACTCTGGGATGGAGGACATACTGTCACCTTTCCACTTGTTTCCTTCTTCGTGGTCCTCAAACATGAGGTTTCCCTACTGCTCACCATTCACCAAGTTTTTTATGTACCTGATACAATCTTGTAAGTTTCTGTCTCTGTGTATGCAGCAAATATTTGAACACGTTCTTTTGAGTTCCAGCTATTGATATCAGTCAGGCACTTATTCCTCAACTCTCTTGTTATTAAAAACTGTCTAGGCCTAAAGCTTGGTTCATCCGTGAGATGTGATTTCTTATCTTTCAAAGAGCCTCTGGATGAGGTATGTGTACGTGTTTGGTTCTCCATAAAGGAGAGTAAGTGGCATCTTCTGTCATAAAATGTGTCACGCCTTGAAGATGTCATGGGTCATTTGAAAACGTGCCCTATTTGGTAACTGTGATTGCTCAGCTTCTGAGGTACAGTGCTGTCTTTAACGTGATGCTCACAGAAAATGACTTTGAAGGAGGGCTGGGGGCTCTGTCTGATGGGCTGGCCCTTTCAGGATTGCTGCTCCAATTCTAATGGTGGTCGTCCCTGGGCAAGTGGCAGATATTTGTGTGTTGTGTGTTTGTGGTAATGGGCTATGAGTAAAGGAGTAGCTAAGGCTGCTAAAAGTAGTTTCTTGAGAGAACTGTGATGCTTCAAGCCAGTCAGCACATTATCACCCCTTCTAGTCATGTGCACGCATCACAGACATCTTTGTGCCCCGTTAGGAGGCAAACTACACACATGCTGTTGCCTGCATGGGTGGGAGGCCCTGGATTGCTAACACACTGCTCCCCCCACAGAGCACAGTCTGAGCCATTGGGGAACCTGGCAGAAGGAATGATTCCTCCGTGGCCTCTCCCTTTCCTGTGTCATGACCTGCCTTTGCCGAGAACCTGTGAAGCAGGGTCTGGCCCTCGTGCCCCCAGCCACACACCTGAATCTCTCCAGTGTTTTATTCAGCTTGAGTTCCAGTGTTTGCTCATGTATGTGACCTCTCCAAGTTCTAAGTCTCTTATGAGAACAGAGGAAGGAGAAAAGGAGGAGTTTGCCTTGAATATCTTCCTATCAGGATGTAATTTCCTATCCTCTTTTTAAAGCTTTGGTTTGGAGAAACACATAGCATAAGAACACGGTAAAGAAGCTGAACATGGTCATGGTTAAGGGCTCCAGTTCCATGGAGAAGGCAGGAGGTGGGGGAGCCTAGGAAAGCTTTGTGTCTAGGAAAGCTTTGTCAACTCAGAGTGAAGCATGAATGGCTGGATTAGAGTGTTATCACCTGGTGACACGGAGAACTGAAAGTTCAAGGCACAGGGCTTCAGCAGCTGCAGCCGTCACACGAAGGAGAAGAATTATACACGATGTGGCTTCCAGTGGAAACAGTGGGCCTAAAACAGGGCCCATGCTTAACCTTCCCAGTAGCACGAGACCAGAGAAATCCACACTCAGGTATATTCCACAGGTCAAATTTCCAAGTCTGTCAGGAGTGAAACTGAAAGAAAATGGATAGGGGCGAAGTCCAGAGATCTCGAGAGACTTAAAAGATAAGACACATTTGAAAAAATAGGCGTGTGTAACTCACCATACCAAGGGGGTAAAACACACCTCTGTAAAGAAAAGCAAGGAAGCCACAGCTGGAACACTCACTAGCTACTCTGAGCAAAAAGGAAAAGACTGAGAAAAGACAAGATGTAGAGAGGTTTCTGGACCTCTGTCAAGCTTGAATGGCTTGAGCTGAGTGTCAGGTATATGGAAGTTTGTCTTATCAGAAATCATCAATTCTATGTAATAACGAGAAGGGGAAGTTTAAAGGTTGAGGCAAAGGCGAGTCTTTGTTATATGAGCAAGGGGATGTTGAAGATGACATTTTATTCGCACATAACCGGCGATCATCTAATGCGAGATTTCCAGGGACGCCTAGTTTCATCACGATACAGGTGTAACATTGTTCTGCAAACAACCACATCTCTAGATCGAATTCAATGAATCCTCTTTCAGACTGTGAGAGGTAAAATTTCTCTGACATCCCACTAGGTTTATTTTTCCAACGATATTTATTAAACGTCACCTGCGCTCAAGACTCAGCTAGGCACTGCCGTGAACTTGCTCTGGAATCCCAGTTCAAACTGTGACGCGATCGCCCTCTAGTGGCGCTTATAAATCCGGCTCATGCGTGAGTAGTAGAAAAGCTTACGGATATAAAATCGTAGCATCTGTGTTGTTGATAGGTACAGTATCTCGATAGTTTAACTTGCTCAGCAGTCTGTAAAGAATGCTTTATAAGGGAATTAAGTACAGCCTGACACTCTTGCTATATTCGAGAAATGTCCCCAGAGTTATATAAGCTTATTCCTTAATCCCATTATCTCCTTTGGCTCTGAAACACTTAACAACTTATCACAAATCGAAAGTGAGAAGAGAGAGAACAGTCATCTATATGATATATTGTATGAACTTCCTAAATGAAATACAGCCATAAAAAGTTAGACCTCCACAAAATGGTGAGGGAAGATGTGTGAAAGGAGAAAAGACAATAAAAACTAGTCTCTGTGAATAAACTCATTTAAAAAAATATCACAGCTGTATCTGTGACGTGTGAGAGGGTCCTGATGAACAATGAAGCAACACAAGCAAGTTGAAGAGGGGAGAAAATAGCACAATTCTGTTTTGACAAAAGCAAACTCGTATCTGCCCAGGTCTGTACAGGGCTACGTGTATGGATGCGAGCAAGGAAAGGCCTGGAGGACTCACCCTGGGAGAGAAGGGAGAGCAGAGATAGTGGGCTATTTTTACAGTTTCATATTGTTTTTCTTCTTACAAAGACCACATATTTTTTAAAATATTAAAAAAATGCTTAAATGTTACATTTTGTCCAAGTTTTGGCTGATATAACAAATGGCTGTAAACTAAGTGGTTTATCAATAAGATACTAATTTATTTCCTACAGTTGTTGAGGCTGCAAGTTGGAGATCAGGGTCTCAGCACTATGGGGATTTGGCGAGGATCCTCTTCTGGGTTTTAGGCCATCAAATTCTGCCCTTTTTTCCTCTTTCCTTTTATTATTTTATTGTGAGTGTGCACTAGAGACTGACCGCAGGGATACTCTATTCCTGAGCTGCATCCCTTGACCTTTTTATCTTTTATTACACCAGGTCTATCTCACCAAGGTCGGCCATGAACTTGTGGTCCTGCTGCCTCAGATCTGGGTAGCTGGCATAACATGGACAGAGCACCATATCCAGCTTGTCCTATTGCCCACATTCTCTTTCTATCCTCATAGGGTATAAAAAAGGCGAGAGACTTCTCCGAGGCCCCACTGAGAAAGACACTAACCCCATTCATGAGGCCCGTGCCCTTGTGAAATGATTATCCCCCCAAGACTCCACCTCCAAATACCACCACAATGCCAGCTAAGATCTCAGGATCTGAGCTTTAGGGAACACAAACATTGAGACCACAACACTCTTCTTCCACAAGTCAAAGGGTACAAGCGCAACCAATGCCGATCCTCCTCCATCTCCTCTTCTCTCCACCCTGTACTCGTTCTCAAGAGGTCAGCAACTTCATGATGTCCTATCTGCCCCCAGGAAATGGAGAGTTCCATTATCTCCCTAGTGTCCAGTTCCTTATACACATAATATCCGTGAAGCCCTCGAATCCTTTAAATGAGGAAGTAGTCTTGCAGCTATTTTAATATTTCACCCCAGTCCTTAAATTAGTGAGCTGTTTGCATTTGTAACACTTCTTAGTCAAATAATTATATTTAATTTGCATATTTTATAGGACACAGATCTTTACCCTGTCTGATCTTATTGTACCAGCACATTTATTTGATTACCTCTCTTAGCTCAGGGAACATAGATGCCACTGTGAACCCCTAGGGAATGGGGAGCCTCTGCACTGCATCCTCAAACCTGCCCAAACCTGTTTACCCCTCAAAGCTCCTCTACTTGCTCTTGGTCCTTTTGTTGCTCTTCTCCACCTTGTGCCTCTGGGATCCTAGCATTTTGCTCAACATCACTGTCTTACTGAATTTAGGTTGCCATAACCAAGTATGTCGGAGTGGGTGGCTTGAACAGTGAGTCTGTGTGTCTCTCAGCTCAGGAGGCTGAAGCTCAAGACCAAAGTGCTTGCAGATTTGGTCCGGGGTGAGGCTGCTCTTCTGTTTGCAAATGGCTTTGTCTTGGTGGATCTTCACCTCTTGAAAAAGCAAGAGGTCTAGTCTCTTCCCTTTTTGATACAAGAACACTGACCTGGAGGTGGTGTACCATCCCCACGCTGGCTTCATCTAAATCCAATAACCTCTCAAAGCCCCTGTCTCTGCACACTATCACACTGGGACCAAGGTTTCCATATATGAATTTAAGGGTGAGAGGGGCACAGACATTTAGAGCATGATAAACTCTGTCCTAGCCTGTTCATGTTATTCTACAGCTACCAGCAGGTATCTTTTTTACTACCAAGACTATGGAACTACTCAATGGCAGGGGCATTATTTTCATTATTTTTTCATTTGTAGTTCCTAAGACCATTTTCACTCCCATTTTCTGCCTCCATCCTGGCATGGTACAAGGTACAGACTGAGATAATTCTCATTTCTCAAAAATCTCAGAGTTGTGTGGAGGAGGAAAGCACTTGAGTAAAGAGTAATGTAAAGGGTGCCGAGTGTACAACAAGGGCATGCTGCAGAAGTCACAGCACCCAGAGGAGATTCATTCCGGAAGCAGGAGTGGGAAGAACAATCAGCTAGAAAGTGTATTATTCTCCAAGCCAAGAAGACAGAAGAGGCTAGAACGTTTCAGAAAATGACTGCATGTATGTCAAAAAAAGAAGACGGATAAGAGAGTAGCAATGAGGTACACACAGACATGCAGCTCTTACAAAATCAGTGTTGCGGGGGAGCAGAATCCATTGCAGCAGAGATCTGTTGAGGGTATGGCCATGTGTTGGCAAGTTAGTGGCTGAAGAGTGACATAATTGCAAGCTAAAGCATCTGGATTTTATCCTCATCGGAAACAGTGTTGACCAGATCTCAGCGATCTCAGCCTCCTTTTGTCCTGAAAAGTTGTAGCCATGTATTTAAATCCACTGACCAACAATAAAGGATA
>PVIR01018403.1:0-33533 GCA_004026965.1 Petromus typicus | reverse complement strand
GGGAAGAGTTGGAGACGTGTTCAAACCCAACCACAAGTGAGTCTGCGACTTCAAAAACGTGCAGGTTCCAGATGTAGTGCACCCCCTGTAATGACGACGACGAGGCGTCCTGCACACAAAATGTCCAAGCCGCACAGCACAGTCACAAAAGCAGCAAGCCCCCGAATGGGTAGGTGAGCAGCAGCCTGAGGAGCAGGCCGAGGGCTGGGAGAGGGTCCCGGGGGCATCAGCAGCAAAGAGCTCCAAGCCTACCGCGATCCTCCACTCACTCCCTGAATTCATTTAGCTAATCGGTCACTACAGTCTGCTCAGTCTTTTACTTATTCTACAAACTGTTAGAAATAAATGTCTTCTCAATGTCAGTGAAGCATTAAACAGAAAGTGGAATGCTTCCCTGGTTATGCCTCCCTGAGCTCCCCTCCTCCGGCTGTCTCCAGCCCGTGAGTGGTGCTCCTGAGATCCTCTATGCAGTTTCTATGGTCGTACTGACGATCGAGGCACGAAGAGTGCTAGAGGAGCACCTCAGTTTGGGAGCGCTTCCCGTACCCCAGGCACTGTGCTAACGTGTTACAGATGATACATCAATTAGTCTCATAAAAAACACCAATGACGATGATATTTTATCTCACAGAAGAAACTGAGGGTGACAGATTAGGTAACTTGACTAAGGTCAAACAGCCACCGAGTGGTTGAACCACAAATAAAACCTTAGACTCTTGAGCCTAAGACTGTAAACTGTTTTATCACTCCCAAGTAGACTGTCATTCTTCCATGTAAACTCTCGCTGTCCTCTGAGAGGTCTGGAAAAATGCGTAAACCCAGCATGACACACAAAGCCCCCAACTCCACCAGTTCCATGTCCCTCATCCCCACACGTGACTTCCGTCCAGGTCCCCGCAGCCCGCAGCCCCTGTGTTGAGCACTCAGCTCCTCTTCTCCGGCACTGCTGCCCGGTGGCTCGCTGGGCTCGAGAACCACCTTCTCCAGCACTCCAGAAAACCCGGCACAGGCTTCCATTTGGTTGCTTGTTGAGTCCTACTCGGTCCCTCTGTTTGTCATCTTTCCTAGGAGAACAAACTTTTCTGTGACTCTCCAGTGCATGTGTGGAGTCCAGGATTCGAACAGCAGATATCAGTGACTGTTCAATCAATCAATCAATTAGTTAAAAGACTGAGACTGAAACAGAGCAGGGAAGGAAGGAGGAGGGGAAAAAGGTAAGAGGAAAGGAGTCAACAAGGAAAAAATATTTGGATTAACACATATGTTTGGGAAATGTTTACCACAGACAGTGAGAGTTCTGCAGTGTGAAAAATGCCCAGGGCCCAGGGGAGACGGCCTCTCTCCGTCACTGCTCCTCATCCCCTGCCCTTCCTCTCACGGTTCCTTGCAGGTTGAGTTCCTTCGCCAGCCAGCTCCGCCATTTTTCCAGCTGGCACTTTGCCTCTCATTTTTCTTAAATCATTCTCCTGCACAATAATCTTCAACAGATAGATCCTCATTGCCTGGAAGATACGGCTTGGAATTCAGAGCAAAGAGCTTGTGCTTTGTTTTAGTCTTTTATCAGATGGACCCTTTCAACATCCCTCCATTACGCTCCCGGAGGCTCTCCCGCTCCGCCAGGTTGGCCTCACGGGAGTCTCAGTGAGACCGACCATTCCCACACCTGATCCTGTCTCTGCTAACATTCCTTTACTTGCTCCTCCTTCCCTTTCTTGCAGAAGACTGCCTGCCTTTCAAGCACTGAATAAAAATCCCACATCTCTCACAGTGCATTGCTGCCAAAAATAATTTCCCTCTGGAATTTTTTTCCGGTTTGTAACAGAAGCCCCAGTGCACACATTGGATGGATTTAGCCATTCTCCTGTATCTGCTTTGCAAAACACTGATGCACAGCAACCACTACTATGCAGGGTTTTTTTTTTCCAAGCCAAATAGATAATCTCTGACTTCTGCTTGGCCTGTGGAGCTGCTGGACATTCTTTTATGTCCCAGGCAGTCACTGCAGTTTCCTCTTCCTTCTCATGACACTATTATGCCTCCCATCCTTCTCAAGGTCTCGGTGACACCCCTTTGTCTAAAGATCTTATCACAGGAGTTCACTGAAATCCTGAATCTATGTGATGTTAACTCACACCATGTTCTCTTCTTGCATCCAGAAAAATTCTATCTGCAGCTGCAAATCTTTGTACATTTTTTCTTCTGGGGACAAAACTTTAGTGTCCCCAATGCCATGTTTTTCTTCCTTACTATAGTTTGTTACTTTTATAGAAGCAAAAGGCTAAACACTGCATTTCCCCCTCCCTGAAAGCTCAGTGGCCAGTGAAAAATTCATGACCTGATTCTACAAGTGGCTGGTTGCTGACATCAGGCAAACTGCTCCGGACCATGGCACAAGGCAAAGCCAGATCGTGCTTCTCTGATATTTTATGTAAACACTGTGCAATAGTACAATAGCCATTGTACTGATGTGTACTTATTTCTGTGAAATGAAAGTTTACATTCAGAGAGAAACATGAATATTAATGTTTATACTAACTTTATTTATAATCATTCTAACCAGGAAACAACTCAGATATTCTTCAACAGGTAAAGGTTAGACAAAGCGTGATGCAAACACTGACGCACACAATAAACCTGAATAAATCTATGGGAAATTATGTTGAGTGAAAAAAGTCCTTACAAAAGGCTACATATTGCATGATCCTATGTGTATAACAATCTTAAAATAGCCAAATAATATATATAGAAAAATCACTAGTGGCTTTCAGAATTTAAATAGGGTGTAGAAGTTTAAGGTATACTGATGTGGCTATAAAAGTATAACCTGTGGTCCCCTTGGAGTGATAGAAATATTCTGTATCTTGGCTATCTCTATGTTATTAGATGGGTTGTCATGAAGTACTGTAGGTTCTCAATATATCATCATTAAGAAAAACTAGGAGAATTTATGTGGATGTCTCTGGATTACTTCTATCAATTCTTTGTCAATCTATACCTATCTCAGATTTTAAAGTTAAATTTTAAAAAGTCCAAGCCAAAACATCTCTGATGGCTACTCACCAGACATATTTGAGATGGCACCGAAGGCCCCTGTCATCTCATCCCTGACTAACTCTGGTAACTTTCACTGTACACCAGTCATAGTACTCGGGCAAGAAACAAGTTCTGGCCGACTTAGCTGAAAAGGGTATACTGAAAAATTCTCATGGTTCTCAGAAAAGACAGCAGAGATAAAAGATAAAACTCAGAAAGCAAGCAGAAATAAAGAGAACCAAACCACCCTCAGAATTTTCCCAGAGGGACCAGTCAGTGACACCAAGAAGGATTAATTCTTTCACTGCCAACTCCACCACCACAGGATCCGAGATGGCACTGCGCCTCCGCGGGGGTGCACTTCAACTCCAGCACAAGATCTTAGAGAAAGTTTCATTATGGAAGACTGGGCTTTTCCTCCCAACGCACAGTGGTAGACTTCCACACCTAGGGAAGAGTTCTACATGGTAGACAATCATACAATAACTCACCATAGAATTGAGTACTTCCTCATTTGTGCGCCACCACACTCTATATCCATTTCTATCATTTACCTCATGTCTGTCTCACCCAGTTTCTTCCAACCACTTTATGCAGCACTTTTGTTTTCTTTTGTGTCTAATACTGACACAGATCTAACAGTCAATGGACACTTAATAAGTACACTACATTGAGTGAGAACTAGTGATATCATTATCTCATCTACTCTCTGTTTATTTATAATTGTATTGCTTTCTCCAAGCAGATTGCTTTATACATGGAACCAAATCAGTCTTCTGTTTCCTATGGTATACTTATTGCAGATCTATTCATAATTTCTAAAACCTGAAAGAGGCTTCATTGAAGCGGATTGTTATTGAGGACGTAGGTGGATTCGCAGTCGACCTAGGACGTCTGCCGTGTTTCCTTGTCTCCCAGTCATGCTTCCTGGCTCACAGTGAGAATCTAGACACCATGCTTCTCAGAGGTTCCCTCGCCATCACTCTTATCCCACAGAAATCTTTTCTTCACATGGCAGCCAAAAGTAATCATGCAAAAGGTAAACCAGATGTGTGTTTTTCAATGGCTTCTCATTGCATGAAAAGTTATTTCCAAATTCCTTGCCTCTGGAAACAAGGCCCTCACTGTATGAGCTCTCACCTGCTCCTTCTTTGTGTATGGCCATTCATATCCCTGTAAAACAGGTATGATGCCACCATGACAGCTTTAGCCAGATCCCCTGGGATCATGGCTGTCAAAGACTGTGAGTTTCTTGGTAGCCAAAGACTGGGGAAAGAATCCTGAGCAATTAATTTCATAGGTAGCCACTTTTTAGCAGAGCACTCTGGAATCTCCTTTCCAAGCATTTTGTGGCTTCATACCTTTAAATGTACAAAGGTCAGGGTCTTCTTGATTTCTGAGATGCCATCAAAGGACCTTTCCTGTTATCCTGATGTAATCGGCTTCTGTTTAACACTAATATTTTCCATAACTATGCTTTTTGAGACCAACTGGATAGGTTCTTCCTTTCTGGCCAAAATGGAAAACTTTAAATTGGCTTTTTGTTCCTGATTTCCACTCTAAACCTGTCTGAAAATAGCTGTAAGTACCCATGTCACAGCCTTAATGTTGAGCTGCCTTGAAATTTCCTCCAGCAGATAAACTGTCAACTGCCTTTAATTTCAGCCTCTTGAAAAGTGACAAAATGTGGGGAAAATTTAAAAAATTGTATCCAAGAATATGACACGCGTGGCCTCTAGTGCAACTACTAATGCAGGCTTTGTTCCCAACTGAAACTTGGCCTTCCAGTGAACCCCTCGTAAGCTACCAGCATTTCTATCAGTATTCTGGTCTTCTGAGTTCCAACTAGAATCTCCCATGAAACTCATCTTATAATTTTTTAGGGTTTCTTAAGCCTACGTCTCCAAACCTTCCCAAATCTCTCCTGTCAGCCTTTCTGAAAGGCTTCCAAGCCACATGGACAGGGAATTGCAGCAGTGACCCCACTCCTAACACCAAGCCACTTTCCTGTTCCTGGGATAGAGGATCCGATGCCCTAATTTAACAGAAGGGAGGCATACTTTGGCTGACACTTGTGCTCCAGGCCAGCAGGCTCTAAGATAGAAATGCCCTGGAAAGGGCTGGGCAGAGCAATGATATTCATGTCATAGCAAGAAGTTACCTTCTGCAAGGCGGGAAGGTGACACTTCCAAACCATGTCCCTGGGATCTGACTCTAACAGGCCCCACCTCCCAGTAGCCACTCAGTTCTAAGTTTGTCAGCGCACTAACCCACTGACAAGCGAAGGACCCTGTGATACGTCATCTTTCAAACACATGAGATTTTTCTGGAGACATGGGATATAAATCATGACAAAGATAAAAGATTTGCCTTCAAATGTTTGCCTCAATTTTAGTCTTATATTTTATACTTACCTTCCAAAGAAATGAGTTAACCTGTACAAGTGCATAAAGTAGAATTTTACCCTAAAAGGATAGTAAATAAATAAATTATAAACTTAGAATACCAAAGGTTATAAATATGCATAAATAACGAAGGACCAGGGCCTACCTCAGTGTCAACACTATGAAAGTACTGACATCCTGAGGAAATGGCTGGCAGCCATAGGGGCACATTTAGTGGTACAAACAACACGTTAGACCTGGCAGTGTCACAACTCAAATACGAGCTAAATTTCACAAGGACTTTGTAGGTTGGTGTTATAGAAAATGATAGCAATATTTGATTTGGGATTTAAATTTGGTCAAGAATGCTGGTAGCTGGCTCAGTGGTAGGAAACCACAGTGCATGTGTGAAACCCAGGTAAAACCCTCAGACCACAAAAAGATGAGAAAAAAAGCAGAGGAAGAAGAGGAGAGGCAGAAAAAAGAAATAAAACACCAAGCCTAGCCATGCTACAGAAGTACCCTGCCAAATATTACACCATTAAAATTACCACTGCCCCCCTGCCAAAGGATTAGCATGAGTATAGTCATCTTTTGCAACTTTAAAAAAATTACCTTTACGAATATTTTCAAGATTAATGTTAATGTTACATATTTTATGAAAAAGGTATTATTCCTCTATTTTGTATGATTCAGAAACAACCAAATACATAAGGATAACTTTATTTTACTCAAAATTCCATTTTATTCCTGGCAATTGTACAATCTTATACTTACATATTTAATGGAATAAGAATTCATATTATGGAAATGTGACGTAAAATAAATTTCACTGGAAAAGTATCTATTTACTTAAGCAATGGATTTCAATAATTATCCTTAAATAATGTCAAATATCCATGGTGCACTGAACAAATTTCAGTGTAAGAAAATCTTAGTCAATGATATATAAATTTTAATCGGAACTAAAGAGATGTATTGAACTTAACAGGAAACAAAATGTCTCAGTACATAACAACAAAAAATAAATTTAGTAGAAATCATTGTTGAAAATATTAAATTACAAAAGCACTGAACTTATTAAAGATGAAAAGGGCAACAGATAACTGATCACCATTTTAAAACTGTTCCCAGAAGACTCTACAGTCCGTAGCTTATTTTCCTTGAGCATAATATGACGTAGGAAACAATTTCTCAACTCATGCGGTAATATTTATACTGCACTTTTCCACTTAAATGTGCTCATAAATATTAATCGATTCCCACAACAACACTACAAGATAGCTGAGAATTATCCCGAGTTGGCAGATTGAGAGCTTAAAATGATCCTCGGCTGGGAAGGCCAGGAAAGCTGAGGAACTAACAGGAGGCTTGCGACGGCCCGGCTCCGGCTGCTGCGGGGTGAGAGGAGCCCTCAGAAGCGAACCTGTCTGGTGCCCTGGTGCTGTGTGGCCCACGGAGCTGCTGCAGGCGCTTCTGCTACCTCGCTGGTGCTGCTTCTCAGAGCACAGTATTTCACTCCTCTGCACAAATTGGCAACATTTTCAGATCCACAGTTCAGAGATCTGGTTCGTGAAATGCTCCCACATTTGACCAAGAGAATTCCTGGAGCTTCCGAAATAATACCACTGCATTCTACAAAGCTAAAGCCAGGGATCGGGCCTGTCACCCAGGTACTGCTTGCAGGCTTGGGATTCGGTGGAGGCCAGGGGTGTCAAATTTTCTCAGCAGGGCCTTAGTGTCTCGCAGTCCACAGGACTTTCAGTGTTAAAACCGCGAGATCCCAGGAATAACCCAGTGGTTCCTCACTTTACTTCCGGGTAACAAAATATCCTTGTGCTTCTCAATTTTAGGAGACTGATAAAATGAATTGCTTTTTGCAAGTAATTAATTATACATGGGTCAAAATTAAATTTGAGCTAAAATATATGAAGTATTTATAAACTACCTTAATGAATTATGGTCAAATTTCCATAGATTGTGAAACTTCATATACAGCGCTCCAGTCAGGTGACCCTCTGAATCCATTGTTCTGCATCCTTGAATTTAACCAAACAGATGGAAAAAGCTGGAAAAAGGTTGTCTGTGCTCAGCTTGTACAGACTTCTTCTGTCATTATACCCTAAACAATGTAGTAACAACCATATATGGCACTCATACTGTATTGTTACATGTAATCTGGGATATACATCAAGATACACATATGTTCTACTAAAATACACCATTTTCTTGAATCAAGGACTTGAGCATTAGCAGCTTGGGAAGCACCACAGCAGGACCTGGGGCCAGTCCTCCGCAGACCATTACAGAGAACGGTGGATTTAAAAATTCATCCTGAAAACTTGTCTTGAAAGGCTATACTTTTGGGGATCATTTCTACAGTGTGTAAAAACTTGTCTTGAGCTGTTTTTTTGAGTAGAAGTCAGAATGGGGAGGTCTAACTGGGCTTGGCCTGTGGCAAGGACTCTTCCCCTCTATGACTGGGGGACTCTACCTCAGAACCATCATCCAGGACGTAGGAAGCTTGCTCCTTCAGTCACATCAGGGCCCAAGAGAACCCCAGTGGTCGCTCTGTGGTGTATCTGCATGCAGCCCACACCACAGAGTCAGTCCTGCTGAGCTACCATCTGCGAGGCTGATGCGCCCAGCCCTGCTCAGCATCTTCCCTGTAAACACACTGACAGAAAGGAGGGAGAAGCAGAGCGATTCCCGTCGACCAAAGGGAAGTCTCAGCCCCCTCCTGGGTCCCTCTCACTCTCTCCTTCCCATCTGCTTGTTGGACACTTGCCTGCTTCTGAGAGAGAAATCTGCTTAGGTGTTGAAACCACTCATTCCCCACAGTGAAACACAAGGCCTGCTACACCCCAGCCGGTGCTGTTCTGTGACTACTCTATGTGGCTAAGAGCAAGTAATTTTTCCTTTAAGGAGATAATAATAGTATCTATGAAATATGAATCACTGTGAGGATTAAATGAGTTGACATGTAAAATGCTTTCAAAAAGTTTAGCCCAAAGTCAGCCCTCAAAATGTTAGTATAACATCCTATTTTAATATACTCATTTACACGCATTAGAGCTAAAAGTAAAAATGCTAAGTAAGAAGATCCTGCTATGGGCTGGAGTACAGGACTTCATGCTAAGGGGAGCCCGAGAGCAAAGTAGTGATGTAAGAAATTTGTCAATTTCTAGGTATTTAAAAAAGGCCTCTCTGGTGGGATTGGTCAAAGGAGGACAGAAGTGACAACAGAAAATATAAAAACCAAATCTACGAAGCCACATGGACTCTAGAATGTGAAAACATAGCAAATAAAAAATATAAAATTTGGGGCCACAATGACATTCACCGAACAGTGATTCCTCGACATCCCTCGTGTTGGTTACCCCAGCAAACTCCTTCTATGGCGTAGTTTCTCATCTTCTTCATAATTTTCTTGGACTTATTGTTTAATAACTAAATGTCTATTTGTTTAATAAAATATTTTAGGAGCCACAATCTAATTTTCAAAACTAAAGAACGAAAGTATCAAATAAATCACTTCCTGACACAAGCACCATAAACTTAGCAATGCAAAGAGTAAGGAGTTTTTTGTGCTAGAAGCAAAATAGAAAAAAAAAATCAAGTCAAAACTTCAAGGAATAGGAATTTAGAAATAACTGGTCAACTGAGTTCCAACAGAGGCTGTTGAGCATCATATTTTTCTTTTAAAAATTAAGTATCCCACACATAGCTGTATTATTTCTTCTTCAGCAAAATATTTTCCTTTGATAATTCAAAACCCTGAGGTTCCACTCATTCACCAGATTTGTGAAAAGTATCCGCAAATTTGTTATGTCATGCTTCATATGGTGATTCTGTTACGTTTCCTGGTAATTCCCTCCCCTAACACACGGGGTCATGTAATGGCAAAGGCACTGAAACATGCTAGGATAAACATGGATCCTGCAGAGGCTGTATCATGAGTAAGTCAGGAACTACATTTCCAGCTCTAGAAAGAACCAGGCAAAACTAGTGATGTAGAGAGTTCAGAGTTTAGAGTTCACCTCATCTTTGATTTCTCACCAAAGATATTTTGAAATCCGTATGTCAGCAAGCCTTTGCATTCTCTAATTCCTTTGTGCTACTTAAGACTGTGTCCTGAATTTTGTTTTGTCTCAGTTTTTTTAGCCCTCTGCAGTTTTGTCTGGCCAGGTGCATTTTCTGTGGCTCGTTGTGACACTTTGCGTTACTCCCCACCGCTGCCTCGCCGCCCAGTCAGCCTTGCCAGAGCCTGCTCGTGCTGGCTTCCTGCCTCCCTTTCCTCACTTCTCACCCACTTGACTGATTCATGTTAACAGCAAGTATAACTCACCAGCATTTCTTTTGTTTTTGTTTTTTTTTTGTTTTGTTTTGTTTTTTTAGGTTTTTTGAGACAGGGTCTCGCTTTGTGGTTCAGGCTGGCCCTGAGCTCAGCCTCAAACTCACATCACAATCCTCCTGCCTCTGCCTCCCGAGTGCTGGGATGACAGGCGTGAGCCACCACGCCCGGCACTGTGGTGTGTGGTACTGATTGCTGCTGGGTGTGGGTCTCCACACCCAGTATTGTTATGTGGTTACCGGGGAATCGAACCCGGGCCCTTGCGCTTGCAAGACAGGCGCTGGAACCACTGAGCTAACTCCCCGGCCCTCACCAGCATTTCTGATCAGCGCCTCTTAAGTTTTCTTGTGATTTCAAATACTCTCTGTAACAGTATTCTCCTTCCATATGCTACTCAAATATTATCCTTCAAAGGACAATGGTTTCTTCATGATTTTGTTTTTAAAAATTGTACTAAAAGAGATTAATAAAGACATGTAACTCAGCAAAGGATAGTTCTCCTGTACAGTCAGCTCTCACCATTACAAACCCTGGATTCTACAAGGTCACTGCTATTTGGTACAGGGCGTTAACTTATGAACATAATAGTTCATCAAGGACCTCCATTTTCAGTTCTTTGATATTGAAAACGAGTTTGCAAATATCACTGTAATGTGAGCTCTAACTTTTTCTGGAAGATACTTCAAAGGAAAATAGCTGGGTCGAATGAAATTGTTTTAGCTTTCTGAGTAATCTCCATACTGATCGCCTCAGTAGTTGCACCAGTTTACAATCCCACCATAATAGGAAGGATTCCTGTTCCCCTCAGCCTCCCTAGCATTTGTTTTCATTTGCTTTCTTGATGATAGCCACTCATTCTGGAGTACGATGGAATCACAGTGATGTTAAATGTTTTTTCATGTATTCATTGAACTTTTGTACTTGGCATACAACAGATACCTCAATAAACACTTATACATTGGTCTAAGAATTACTTCTTATGAAGTAAGAAGCTTACAAAGCCAAGAGTTTACTAATATTTAAAAAGTAGTAAGTACGACTTCAAAGTCATATTACTATTTTAAAAGAAAAGAATAAAAATGCAGACCCAGCATCACTTCACCCAACAGGCCAAGAGCAAGTGTAATTATACGCATGCTGAGATTTTAACCTGCCCCGAGGACCTGAGGAAACCCGGAAGTTCATCGTCCCCGGAAGTTCATCGTCCCCGGAAGTTCATCGTCCCTCGCTGCTCTACCTGCCAGGGCGTTTCCCCTTTTAGTCTCAGTGTGTTAAGTAAACATTACCAATATCTATGGCAGCCATGAGGTGAAAACATTTACAAACAACTCAGATGCTTTAGTAGTTTCCGTCAAGCTCGTTCCTTTGCACGGAGCAGAGAACACAGAGTAGAATACAGGTGTTGCAGGAAGAGAGGGTGGTGAGCCACTGCTGGATACAGCCCGAGCACCGAGCACCGAGCACCGAGCACCGAGCACCGAGGCACACACCAGCCCCTCAGCTCTCTCTCTGCTCCATTCCCACGGTAACCCTTGAACGACACTACTAAGGCATCACCTGACGTTTCTTCGCTCACGTTTCCCCCACAATTCAGAGCACAGCAACAGTTTCACCTCAGTCCAGCCTTCAAGGGAAGCTTGGTGTTGTGTTCCAGAACAGACTCTAGACTCTGTAAGAAAAACAATCTCAAATGCTGCTGTAGTTTTCTAGAGCTTCGTTACACAATAGGACAGGCTGAGGTTTAAACAACACGAACATGTGTTTTATGATTCTGGAGCTAGAAGTCCAAGACCAAGTTGTTGGTGGATTTGATTTCTCCTGAGGCACCGTGGCCGATGATGGCATTTTGCGCTCTATCTTAGAATGCTTGTCTTCCACTACACCCACATGTGGTCTCTCCTGTGACCATGTTGTACCTTTGTGTGTCCATACGTCTTCTTCTAAGAAAACCAATCATACTGAATTCAGCCCACCATAAACCCTCGTTTTAACTTGATCACCTCTTCAAAGACCCCATCTCCAAGTATGAATTTTAAAGGAACATGATTCAGTCTATAATTTTGACATTCAAGTTCTGGGCTCTCTGAAAGAAAATAAAATTAATTAGAAAAAAATGTTAAGTTCATCGCAAACTACAGAGTACAATATCATTGATAAAGTTGTCAGACTTAGGAACAGTATTCTTGTAAAATTCATGTTTTCAAGTTAAATTTGAATTTCAAATAAGTAGACAAGTAATTTTTTAGTATTACTAAGTCCCACGGAGTACTTAGAACATTCAAATATAAGTGAGTATTCTGTATTTTCTCTCACAATGTTACTTTCAGGGAAAGGAGAATGGAACGGAGCACACAATAAGGAAGTTTTTAAATGGGTCAAGTATTCTGTCGCACTGCAGAGATGACTATCAATATGGCACTGTGGTCACAGTAGCCAGAAAGAGCCGTATGTGCAGGTGCCAGTAACTAAGGACCAAAGTCTCCTCAGAATCACTGACCCTTCTGAACCTTTCCGCAATCTACGAGTCCCATGCAAAACACAATCTCATGAAGTGACCGTCAATCAAAGAGACGCTGAGTTGAACCTAGGCCTGACTTTACCTTTAGCCACATTTTATTTCTGATTTGCATCTGGTCAATCAAGCTTTTCAGCATATCGTGCTAAAGTTAACTATTTGGATCTATAAGAACAATTTAGCCGTTTAACTAAATTTCTACCCATGGTTAATATCATTTGCCTTCTGTTTGAATCCCAATTCTTCTCCTCCATGAAAACTCATTTCGTATTTTAAATATCTGGTTGTTTAAATACAACCTTTGTATGCTTTCTACCAAAGGATTTCACCTATCACATCATTTCCACCGCCAAAAATCGGACACAAAAACACAGTAAACTTCTTAAGTAGGGTTCTCTACCTCTGCCACGAGCAGAAACCAGAGACTAGAAAATAAAGTGATTTTCTCTTGAGAAATTTAAAAGATTACAAAAGAAATAGTGAAAAATTCACTAATGCTGAACCACTGCCATCTACCGGTGACACGCAGTATTACAAGTCAGCTTCTGTTTCAGTTTATTAGATCACACTTAAATGTAGTAGAGATTACTTTTTAGATATTTGTATATCATGCCACTTTTTGAAAAAAAAATTACTAAAATTTTGGTTCTTTTTAAACAAGTTATATGGGTAAGAGGATATATGTGCTTTCTTTTTATATGAAAATTTGAACATTCCAAGTTTTATGGGGAATTTTTAAAAGCACCCTTTAAACTCCTTTCAAATTAAATTTGCCGGGTGTGGTGGCACATGCCTGTAATCTTAGCACGTAGGAGGCTGCGGCAGGAGGATCACTGCCAGCTTGAAGCAGTTTGAAAAAGTCTGAAACAGTTTGACAAATGTGTGCAGTGTAGATGTTAAAATACAGTTTAATAAGCCACAAAAGGCCAGTACTTTGGAGTCTAAAACTTAAGCGGAATGATTATAAAATTATTTAGATAAATAAGTCATCTAAGATCAGAGTTGCTATATTATATTAATGCATCTGCTAAAAAGTAATAGGTACATCTGTTATAATAATGAAATCCAGATCTAGAAATCAATATTATAACTTATTCCTGAACGATTATTATATAGCTCTGTAGTTATAAAACTCAGTAAATGAATACTTTTTAAAAACCTAAGCTCCACAGCATGGTATTAATATTATATATAAGCAAAGATACCTAAATTTGAAAAAGTGAACAAATAATATAAGCCAAAGTTCATATTATTTGGGCACCTCTACAGTGGTGAATATTATTTGCGACATTTAACACAATACAGATTAGAGTCCAATCTCATTGGTTATCATCCCTTAATAGTGCAGACCGGGTGGCTTCAAGCAACAATTAGAATTTCACCCCAGTTTGGGAGGCTTGAAGTTGAAGATCAAGGCGTCTTCAGTGCTGGCTGACACAGGTCCACCCTCGGCGTGCGGACAGCAGCCCTCCCATCACGCCCTCACAGGGCTCCGCTTTCTCGGTGCTCATGTTCCTCAGGGTCTCTTCCTGGTCTCACAGGACACCACTCGTATCCCACTCAGCATCTCAGCTGACCCGATCATCTCCCTAAAGACCTGTTTCCAAACATCACGTCTTCAACGTACAATTAGCACAGATTAGCATAGATCCGATTCACTCTAACACTAATACACACATTCACTCAGTATTACTAATACATTCATCATATCAAAGAAATGAATTTGCATCTGAGAAGATTTAACTCATCACAGACAACAGAAAAGATGTAGCATTTTATAGAAGTACAGAAAAAGATTCATGTGCAGAGTTAAGAAAACACTTATTTGAACATAACCTTTTGAAACAACTGAAGTACCTATTTGTATTTAAACTTGGGCTTTTGTAGGGACTAAGGGGGAAACTTCCAAGCGGTGTCAGGGTGGAGTTGGAGAAGAGTAGGAAAGTGAGCGGGCTCACAGTGAGCGTGACCCTCCACGGGGCAGCGCTGCACCGGCTACAAAGCTTCCCTACTAGGGCACACGACAGAGTCCAGGGCAAGGACACGCACAGTGTGAGAACTACAACAGCTGCTACCGAGCGAGGCCTAAGGTGCTGATGAGCACACGCGACCCTCCAGGCTTCAACAAGCACCGCCTCGGTACAAACCAGCAGGTCTTTTGCTTGGAGAGCGACGGCCCGCAAGAGAATGTCCACCCCCAGCTGGGCACTGGAAGGGTGCAGAGGGAGCTTCTGCTGAGCCATCAAGAAACAAAGCTTTTCCAGTCGCGCTTGTCCTGAAAGTGAATGTTCTAGTACAAGCATCGTGCTGAACCTCGAAAGCGCCTCTTCCCACAGGAGCGTGGTGGCCTCGGATACTTGGTCCATCTGGAAATGTGACGTTGGTAAGGGCTCCGTGAGAGGGCAGAGGACCGCCAGGCTCGGTGCCACCCCAGCCACAGAAGCGGCTGTTAGGCTCTTACCAGTAAACAGCTCGGTCTTCTGGAGGATTCCCTCCTGTTCCTGTTCCAGGGAGATTTGTTTGGGGCTTTTACAGATTACGGAGGAAGATGTTATCAAGCTATTTAAATGGGCCACACCTGAGCACTATCCATTGTGCTAAATTACTCCGTTGGTCTATTGGCCTCTTGTCAGTGTTTGTGAGAGTCAAATGTAATTCTCAGTTAATTATATTTTCATTATGTCTTGACTCTTTGTTTTTCAACCACTGGACGAAGTATTTCTTTACCTTTAAAACAGAAGCATTATAAAGATAGTAGAGTTTTCTATTACTGGAGAAGCTGCGCGGTCACGTCTTCCAGTACCAGCTCTTCCTACCCAGCAGCCGAGGGAGGAGTGAGCGCCCCCTGGCGTCCACAGCGCGTCGGGGATCAGCTGCCCTCGGCGTCCAAGACCCGAGTTACGCCCGTCCGTAGGGGAGCAGGAACTCAGCATTGTCAAATTCTTCTCTGCTCTCTAACCGAAACTCAGATTATAAAGAGCAAAACAAAAAGAGTACACAAGGCTTTCTCAAAGGGAAAGGAAAGGAAGAATCGACGGGGGAAGGGGAGAAGGGAGGGAGGAGAACTGGGTTTGTTACGTAGGTTCCAACGCCACATCCAGGGTGTGAACATTATATACTGCAAACAAGCACTAGGAAAACATTTCTAAATCTTGTGCAGCAAGCTCCCTTCTGAACTGCTCGACAGATTAAGGAAGGTTTTGATGCATAGAAAAATTCATTGCGACAGAAAACAGGTTTACAAAATGCCCAGCATTAGTTCCTTTAACCAGTGTCACTGTGCAAAGTGTCCTTGGCCGTGTCCAGTTCTCTAACGCACCGGGGGATGAAGTGGTAAAACGCGCAGCTTTCATTTTACTAATTAGGAAACTATGGAAAAGCTTCGATTGTACCCACCATCGGAAACGACCTGCGTGAAAATATCTACCAACCTGTGGGCTGAGTTAGAAATCCATTACAGATGTTTTATTTTACCTTCCCTGGTTTGCACACAAGAACAAGGCCTCACATTACAACTGAGATCTCCCAGCTTCCGCGGCGCCGCCCCCATCCCACCCCCGCCCCCGTCCCCGCCCCCGCCCGCAGTTCGTGCACGCGCAGGTGCGGGCTGAAGGTGCGAGCTGGCAGGTGCAGCGCGGTGCTCAGGTGCGCGCTCGGCGGGGCGGGGCGGGGAGGGGCCGACGCCGGGGCGAGGCGGGACCACCGCGGTGGGCGGAGCTCCAGGCCCCGCCCCGCGCGTCTGCCCAGCCTTGCCTGCCGCGTCGTTCCCGCGCGCTCCTCGCAAGCTCCTGTGGAGGCGCTGGCTGCTGCCCTCGCGCCGCCATGGCTCAGCACTTCTCCCTGGCGTCGTGCGACGTGGTTGGCTTCGATCTGGACCACACTCTGTGTCGCTACAATCTGCCCGAGAGCGCCCCGGTGAGTGCTGCGCGGCGCCATGGCGGCCGCGGGTGGTGGTGGGGTTTGGGGCGCCGCGCGTGCACAGAGCTCCGCCCTCCGCGGGCGGGATTGCGCGTGCCCGCCGCGCGTGCCCGCCTCTCGGCCGCGCGCTTGGGCCCGGCCTGGGGACGTGGAGAGGAGGGGCGAGGGAGAGACGGGCGGCGCCGGGGGGCGGGCGCGGAGGGCGGGGACTGCTGCCCGGCTGCCGGCGGTGGGTGCAGGGCCTGTGGCCGCAGCTGGGCGTGCACGCGGCCCCCAGGTCCAGCCTCGGCCTTTTCGTGCAGGCGGTTTTCCTTTGCCCTGCAAGGTCTGCGAATCACGTACCCAGCGCTCACCGAGTTTCAGCGCTGCGTTCAGGAAGAGCCTGGTGTGCTCGGCCGGAAGTGCCCTGAAGATTTCAGCCCTGATTTTGCCTGTACAGTGAAATGAAACGTTTATTGCGTGCCCACCTCGTTCCCGTGCGCTTCGAATGCATTCTAATCCTGACTGCCTCTAAGCCTCCCTGCGGCCTGGGGGGCCGTGACTAGACCTGTGCTTCCAGGTTAATTGACCTCCTGCCAGCCAAACTAAATGTGAAACGTGAACAGGATGCGATAGTGAAAAATGAAAGCGTCCGGAACGAGAGAGGCTCGTGAGCGCAGCGGTCAGGGAGAAGGTCCTGCAGCCAAACCGCCTGGCTCGGGACACCTGCTCCGCTGGGCTCTGTGACTTGGGACGTGTTACTTACGCTGCGTCCCTTCTCAGTTTCTGTAAAATAGAACTAATAATTGAGTTTACCTCAGAAGAATGCGGTATAAAGAATCCACTTGTCGCCGGGCGTGGTGGCTCACGCCTGTAATCCCAGCACTCGGGAGGCAGAGGCAGGAGGATTGTGATGTGAGTTTGAGGCTGAGCTCAGGGCCAGCCTGAACCACAAAGCGAGACCCTGTCTCAAAAAACCTAAAATAAATAAATAAATAAATAAAAAAGAATCCACTTGTCAAAAACAGGCCCTGTTGTGATAAAAAATTTGCTTCAGTGAATAGGAACTAGAATCAGTAAAGTCAGGAGATGCTAGCCGCTAGCAGGGAAGGATTTCACCTGTGGGAGGTCGGGCCAACCCCGAGAGAGGAGAAAGCAGCCAGCTGGGGCGGAAGGCTACACTCGATTGCGGGGAGGAGTCTGGAGGAATTTTTATGACTCGGATGCCCAAGGATAGTCTTCCCAGGTGGGCATACAGTTCCTGGTCTCGGCGCGAAGCGGGTGGTAGACCACACGTTGAGTCCCCTGTCCTACTTGCTGGGAAGCTGCTGCTGTTTGCTGAAAACAGCCTCTTTGCTTTTTCCTGTTGATTTAAGGCAGGCCTGACAGAAAGTTAGAAGGATTAAGGGAGCAACAGATGCACAGTTCTCAGGACACTGAAAAAGTACGCGGTAAACCCGAGTGTTTTGCTTTCATGATTTCCACCCAACCCGTTCAGAAACTCCTCCAGGTCGCTGGGGCAGACAGCGGTCAGGGCTGCTGCATACAGTCCTGTCAGTGTCCTGCTCGTTCAGGCCCTGCAGGGCAAACCACGAGCGGCCACTGGAATTACTGGTGTGCTTTCTGTGCACAGATGCTTAAAAATAAAGCATGTTTTCCTTGCTGGTGTACTTTTCTTTTTTCCAATTATACGGGTTATGTTTCCTTAGTCATATGGAGTTAGAAGGCATTTATTACTTGATTCTTTACTGGCCCTTCCTGTAAATCTTTGATTCATATTTTCCTTCTTTCCGTGCCTCTCAGACCCCCACTACCTGGTCCACACTTCACTGCATTTTCTCTGTACCCACTTTGATTTGCAGGGAATGTGGTTAAAGCACTGTCACATTAAGAACCAGTTTTGTGCGTGTGTGAGCATAAGATTTAGACTATATGATCCTCAAAGACTCTAGACTCTTGTCTACAAGCCTTGAATGAAAGGCTGAAAGCACTATCTAGTGAGGACTGGAGTTTGCCATCAGTGTTCTGGCTTTGCCCTCTTCCCTTATCTCCCACATTACCCAAATATTGTGTGGGATATACTTACCCAAAAAACACCCACAGAAATGAGACTTCTTTAGGTACTGCTTTTTGGCCAGACATGATGTGTGGCTGACTATGGTCCATAGTGCACCCATTGTAACCACTGGGAATTGTGCATTATTAGTCACATGAGCAAGTGGGACTGGAGTGGGAGTGATCAGGATCCCGTGCCATGAGGCTTCTTGAGTGACTGACGTTCTCTGCCCCCTTCTGACATGACTACTAAAGTGCGTCACTGCCCAGCAGGCCTGCACCATCCCCTCCTCACATGCTCTGCTGTCACAGCCTGACACGGGTCAGCCTCTAGAGGGGTCTGCCTCTTTAGGATGTAATTTTGGGCCGCAGACCACTGCCTTGCCTCAGGTCTGAGGGCATCTGATGCTGGCCTGATCCCCCTTCCAAGATCAAGGGAAGTAGAGTCTATGTCCAGCCGTTTTGTTCGGTGTCCATTGTTTTAAAAAATATTTTAAAGTAGCTATTTCGCTCAGCATCTAGGATTTTTAGCCAGGAATTTAGCTCAGTGGCAATGCACCTGCCTGGCGTGTGCAAGGTCCTAAGTTCATTCCTCAGGACTGCAAACAAAACAGAACATCTGGGACTTTTATTTTGCAGTAGCTTCTGTTACAGCTTGTGTCTAGATGTCCCCAAAAGTCTCATGTGGTCAGACGTAGAGGAGGTGGGTGGCTGTAGAGTGTGTCTCGAGAGTGCTCAGCTCAAGGACACTAGAACGAAGGGTGTGCATGCCACCTGCCGTAAATAGTCTGAATGAGATAAAAGGGGCAGAAAGATGCTGTTAAGGTCCCTGGCTGCTTTTGCTGTCGCCCTCCTCCCTGCACTGTTGCCTCAGCCACTGTGCCTTGAAGCCGGCTGACTGTAGATTATAACCTCTACTAACTGAGCCAAATAACCCTTTCTGCATTTAACTCTGAGCATTTTGTGTCAGCAACAGAAAAGTAACTACAGTAGCTTCCGGTGTCCTTTTCTTCTGTTGTTTCCTTTTGGGGAAGAAATAGAAGAGATTAACTAAAATCTAACACAGGCTTCTCAATTCCTCCTTTAAACCGTCTTCCTGGTCCCCTGTGCGTTTCTCCAGGAATGGGCCCTTCCAGCAGGTGGACCAGGGGCAGGGGGAAAGTCCATGGTCAGCATGCTTACTGCATGGTGATGTGTAAAATAAGTCCCAGAGCTTTGTCAGGGCTTCAGTATGGTCTCCAGCGCATCTGAATTCAAGGCTAAGATAAATAGTTGTCCTTGGTAGTGTAAGTACACACTGATTGTGTGACTTGGGGAGGATTATTTGGAGTTCGCAGGCATTGATTGATAAGGTGTTTGTGAAAGGGTATCAAACTGCAGAGTTTCACAGTTACACAGAGACTTTCCTCCCACCAGCCCCCTCAGTGATTCCGTTACGTTTTCAGGCCTGTAAAATTAGAAATGAACAGTGAACTGTATATTTAATCTTTTTCTTCTTCCTCTATTTCTTGTGTTTGCAGCTCATTTATAATAGCTTTGCTCAGTTCCTAGTCAAGGAGAAGGGCTATGACAAGGGATTGCTCACCGTGACCCCGGAGGACTGGGATTTCTGGTAAGCTTCTTGTTTCTTCTTCTTTTTTTATCTTTTTGAGACAAGGTCTCTATTTCTAGTTCAGACCAGTTCTGAGCTCACTGTGTAGCCCAGGCTAGCCTGGAACTCAGGGCATTTCTCCTGCCTCTGCCTCCTGAGTGCTGGCATTACGTGTGAGCCACCACGCCCAGCGTTGTGGTGTGTGGTACTGGAGACTGAACTCAGGACCTCGCACTTGCCAGGCAGACACCTCAACCATGGAGCTAAATCCCTGGCCCTCTTTTTTCGTCTTAATGTCCGTGCACTTCCTGTGGTTCATCATTGTTACTGAGAAAATTTGAATGACTTTTCTTCTGTAAAGGTGGAATGATAAATGTGAAATTGAGTCAAAGGACAAAATGCCTAAAAGTTTTATTTTCTACTTTGAACAATGTTAGACTTAATTGTGAAAATAAGCTACGTACTTGTGCAATTAATTTGAACATTTCTGTATAGTTTAAGTGTGTCATAATTAAGAGTTTCAGAGGTTCAGAAACAAAGTTTACATCTTTATCAAGAAACAGCTCTATTATCTTCTGGATAAGGAACTGTAAAGGGGGATCGCCATCACATATTGAGTATCTGAATTGCCACGTTTGGTTTTGTGTAATTTGATAGACATTCTCATTGACTACCTTTCTGGTCTAAAATTCTCAATTTTCCAAAGCTGCTTTTGTGTTTTGTCCTCATTTAAACAACAAAAGCAAACAAAATCTTTCACCACTTTAAAGTTTTCATGGTAGCCCGGTATAGTCCAGTGGTGTTTACCTTGAGGCTGAGGCAGGGGGATCTCTTAGCCCAGAAGTTTTAGGTCTGCCTGGGTAACACAGTGAGACCCCTTCTCAGAATAAATTTTTAAAAATAAGTGAATGGAAGTGAAAGTAGTTTCGATATTGAAAACACATGAACAGTGCGTACATAATATTGATCCCTATCTCGGACATTTGATTGATTTTGGGATACGCCCCTCATACACGGAGGAGACAGGAAGCTCTCACTGTGGGAAACCAGGTCTCTGGAAACTTCCCTGTAACAGAGTGAGCGGTGCTTCTGAGTCACCTCGTCATTTCTGTGTGTAACTCTCCAGGTATTGGGGGGCCATGAAAACACTCTGCATTTATTATTTATAATGAGAATCTGTGCCTGTTGCTGCCTTCCCCCGGCCATTCCCGTAAGCCTGTTACAGTGAAGAATCCAAAAAACCGATACTTGGCTTTCGGCTTGTGGTTTTGCCCAGAGGGGAGGTTCTTACAGCTGGGCCAACCTGAGACAAACGCCCTGTGAGGTCAGATGCCCTGGCCGGGAGGTCACCCGGCAGGTGCCAGAGTGCAGGGCTGGTATGTCTGGGTTTAGGAACAGAAAACATTGGCACTTTGACAGACAGTGGGGTTGCCCTCAGGATCCGTCCTCTTGGTGTTCCTGGCTCATCTTTTTGAAAGCCGAAGAGTGTAGAGTCTGTCCACACTGCCTTTTGCCTGTATGACATCTTTACATACCTCCTCGGTGGCAGGTGTTTACAGTCCTCGAGTATTTTTGTTTGCTTTCCATGACATTCCCCTGGGTAGAAGAATCCCTTTATTGGAGTTGTAACTTCTTAAAAATGTGAATTGTTATTTCTTGGATTATCAATATGGATTGATTAATAACCAAACTTCTCTATTTTAGCTGCAAGGGTTTGGCATTGGATCTGGAAGATGGGACCTTTATTAAACTTGCAGAGAATGGCACCGTGCTCAGGTACTATAATATATTTTTAAAGTCAGAAGTTTACTTCCTCTAGGACAGTGTGGAATTGTTTTTCCTAAACTAAAACCTCAGGACTCAGGTGGCATTGCAGTCCTGGCACTCTGCAATAACTCAGTGGGTTTGGTTTGTACTTTGGCGCTCGGTCTCTAAAAGGTTCACCCTCGATGCTGTAGGGTTTGTATTACTGTGCAGTATATGATCCTTAAAGTATGGATGAAATAAGATTACATTAGTGAATCAGGTGAGGGGTTGTCTGATCTGCGAGATTTCGATTTAAAGGCCTTGATCCTCGTTCAAAATGTTTGCAGGAAGAGCAAGAAAGTCCACAGCTTGCTTCACCTCACTGGCTGCTGCTCCTGGAAACTAACTAAGTTGATCGGTACCAGAATAAAACCGGAGCTCCTACGATGGAGAATGAGAAAACTGGCTTGGGGTTGGTGGTCTGTGTCCACCTCATTTTCTTCCTCCATTTATCCAAATTTGCGTCCATCATCCAAGGCTGATGCATCTCAGCTCCTTCTGGAAGTCTTTCTAGACTGTTCAACCCCAGTCAGCTCCGCCCCTCCCCACACTCAATGCTGACTTTCTCTCCTTCCCTCTCGGTGGATGGTAATGGTGTAACCGCCATCCAGGATAGCTGCTGACCCTGCTCTGTCTTTCAGAGTCCTAGGAGGTGAGAGTCTATGTTCCACTTCCTACTCATAGTGTGGTGATGAGCCGTGCCATCCAGTAGTTGCCCCGAAATGGTCAGAGGCAGAAGAGAAGACTCCGTAGACTCGAACCCCCCACTCCTTTTCTCTTTCTCCTGCACACTCTTCATTTAGCAAGTCCCCGATTTACCGAGTTCCATCCGGTAAAGTGAGTCTTGTACACTTAGGACACAGATACACAGACAAAGCATTAAAAAACCAAAGACAGAAATGCAGTAAGTCTCCAGCTTTGCAGTAAGCACACAGCAGCATAGCTGTGACTGTCCGGCAGACGGGCGCTACTTTCACTGTGCCTTGACATCTGAGTGTGTTTGTAGTGTGAGACCTGCTCGTACCTGTGAGTGTTTGCAGCTTGAGTGTTCATAAATCAAGGGCTCACTTTATGAAGTCTTCTCTGGTTCTCCCCACACCTCCCCACTGTACATCCAACCATAGCGGGTGCAGATGCATCTTTGAATATGCACAATTTATTGGGCTTTTTTGCTCGGACATGCAGAGATAATGGTGCAGCTTTGACTGTGGACTTTAACTCTAGATCATGTCACCATTGTGTTTGTAACAGCCAGCTTTCATGCTCAAGACAAAATTCCGGACCCCTGCAGTTTTCTGGAGGACAGATGTGTTTGGCTTGTGGCCTCAGAGGACTCAGTTCGTGTGTGCTGAGGCCTGGCTTGCACCGAAAGCACACAGCAGGGAAGCCCTCTCTCCAGAAGCAGAGACAGCCAGAAGGAGGAGGCTCTATGGAGAGGCGCCAGGGCTCAGATGCGGTCCCCACGTGGCACATGCCCTGGGACCCACTCCACACTCCCAGAAATGGGCTCCACTAATCTCCTGGGCATGGCTCATGCCCATCAGGGTAGCAGTGAGGACTGACACTCACAGTGCTCTCCCCTGTCTGCACTGTCTGTGTCTGTCCGGTTTCCGTCCCATCTCTACCTGCCCAGCCTGCAGTTTCTCCTGAGCATCTTAGCTCATGTCCTTGTACCCGGCTCAGTGACTTTTCTCTTGTTGCCGAGACAGAATCCTTGACACCTGAAATTAGAAGGAAAGGGGTTTACTTGGCTTACAGTTGATAGACGTTTCAGGCCATGATCAGCGGGGTCCGAGGCTGTGGTGGCACACAGGCCTCTCAGAGGAGAAGCAGCACGACGTGCACAGAGCAGCGAAGGGAACCGAGGAAGCAGCCCACGGGGCCCACAGCGTAGCAGGGGCAACAGGTGGAGAGACCTCTCCAGTCTCACTGCCCTTTTACCCCATCCAGTCCACTGGGATTGGGGCAGTGCCAGACCTCTCACTCGCGCCCGTGCAGTGGTCTAGAGATCAAGGCCCTTACTCCTGTATCACACAGTCCAGATTCAGCCACTCGGACCGAAGGAGGCTTTGGGGAGCTCCAGACCAGAGCAGCGCCATCTTCCCAGCAGAGCACATCCCTGGTTTGACTCGATTTCCCCCATGTGAGATTCTTCGTCTCATATCTAGTGTTCACCTCGTTATAAAGGAACCCATGTTCTTCTAGTTAAAGGGCAGCTCCTCTGGGGTAAGTGCTGTCTCAGGTCGCGTTGACTTCGGAGTGAGAAGCTCCTAATCACTTGTTGGGGTTGCTTGCTAGAAATACCTTGTAGAATCTTAAACAGGGAAATGAGTCTCCCAGTTGGAAAGAAATAAGAACAAAACTTGACTAGTTCGGCATTCCGGGGAAGTGTTAGTGAGCAGTCTGCGTGTTTCTCAAAATCAGGGCGAGTCGTGGCACCAGCATGATGAGCCCGGACGCACTGGCAGAGGCCTTCGGGAGGAAGGAGTGGAAGTACTTCGTGCCTGACACTGGCATGGCCAACCACCCAGGTACGCCCCGCCCGTACGGGTGGCTCTGTAACCACAGCTGCTACCTTCAGGCCCTGAAGCTGCAGTGTGCCCTCCTGGACCGGTAACAAAGGAGGGAGCGGCTTTCGGTTCCTGCAGGAGAAGGTGGTTCTTTCTGCTGCGTCTGCTTCCTCCTCGGCAGTGTTTCAGGCTGTTCCTCGGGTTGATTGATGCTCGATGCCCCTGTACTTGCCGTGGTCCTGAGCACACGTGGTTCGAGATGGCGCATCCTCAGCTGTACCCTTCACCGACTGGCTGTATGCCGGCCCCCTCGTTTCTTTTCTCGTCACCCATTTCTCTCCACATTCACATTCCTCATCACTTCTGTTTCCTGGAATTCTTTTTTTCTTTTGTTCTTGTATTGTCTGCTTTTGCATTTTGCTTTCCTACATTTTTAAATTCTAGTTTTTATTTTTGGTGGCACTGGGAGCTGAATGTTAGACAGGTGTTGTGTTGCTGAGTCAGACCCCTCACACTATTTTCCTGGTGTTTTAAGGTAACAGTTCTTTTTCTTTTCCAATTTCTTTAAAGAACTTTACTGAGGCTAAATGCAATGTGATTTTTCAAAACTTATTTCCATAGATGTCCATAAATTTATATGAAATAATTAGATAGATTTTATTGGAAGTTCTCATTTTTACTATTATATCTTCCTGGTTTGTTGTATTTATCTTTCTTTTGAGTTTGCTTTTGTTTGGGGGATTTTTTGCTTTATATTTTTGCAGTGAGTTGAAAGTGTAAGGAATTGTGTATACTTTTGATAAAAAAAAAATTTCATAAGAAAATCAGATTTCACCTTTGGGATCAGATATAGAATCCTTCCGTGCATCTCGAGTCAGGTGTGCATATCTTTTTACTCAAGTGATGATAGAGAGCTGCTGTTGTCTCTCCAGGGTTTAGCAGTTACAAATAAGCTCTTTTCTTATCCCGACACGTACGTGTTTCATTCCGAAATCCCCTCAAAATCTGGAGTATTTCCCAGGACCAGAAGCAGTGTCCACAAGTAGAGCAAGCTCATTTGTTCACTGTCTCCCCCACCAGCAGGGCCTGTTGCACCTAATTTCCCAGGAGCATCCTGTGAAGTCTTGTTCATCCACCCTGAACTGGGTTAGCTGGGCACATGTTTCTCACCCAAGTGCCCCATATCTACATGGTGAGGCTAGAACACAAGATACAGGCCCATTGTTTTTGCAGAATAATAGAAGTAATGCATTTTCTTTTGATTTTAATATTGAGAGCATAAAAGAAGAGGAAAATCCTGTGGTTCTGCATCCCAGTTCACCTTTGTACAGGAAGAGCCCTCTGGCTGGGGAGTTGACTTGTAGGAGTAGGAGCAGACACTTCTGAGCAGGAGATGCACAGAAATGCCCAGCGCTGTCAGCCCAGCCCAGAGACGAGGTGGTTTGCTCACTGCCTCTGCCTCCTCCTCTGTCAGTTGAGCTTGGCCACAGGGCCTTTGGGGGAAGCACAGGCCCTGACGTCTACAGCTGGAGGTGCTGTTCAACACAGCTATAGCTGGCCAGACTCGAGCTGTGTGGACGCGTGTGGGTCGTCAGAAGTGCTGCCCAGACAGTGGGTCTCAGTGACTTGTGTGCCCGGCCTGTGCAGAGTGAATCTACCCTATTCCATACAGTCCTACAGGGCGCCTGCCATGTGCTCCTGTCTTTCTGCGATCATACAGTTTTTATTCCTCTTAGTACCACGTTTGTCCTCACATTTTACTGATGTGTCTGAAATGCCACAGCAACTGAATGCAGACTCTCGGTGGGCCAGGGACGTGAGTACAGAGGGGCTCGTTGTGTGATACCGTCCAGGGACTCGGGGCTGTCTGGCTAATTAGAAATTCAGTGATGCTCGTAACACACACTGTCACCTGTGCACAGTCTGTTATATATCTGGGGCATATCCTGGTGTAGGTTTTATATTTTTAAGACAACTCAGCTGTTGTTAATGGAACGCTCAGCTTGTAGATGCCATGTGTCTGCAGGGCTTTGGGTTCTTTGAAAGGCAGTGACAGCCTCTACTGGGGCCATCTTGAATTCAAGGGAGGCTTTGCAGATAAGTGGAGCACTAGTGAGTGTCTGCTCAGGGAAGTTTCTGTGTTTTCCCTATGCGGGAGGCTTTCATTTCTCCTCAATTTTAAAATGTTGTTCTTATTTTTTTAGGGAAGTATTACTTTTACGATAACTATTTTGACCTGCCGGGGGCGCTCTTGTGTGCCAGGGTGGTGGACTCATTAACAAAGGTGAGTGGTGCTCGTAGCTTTAAGCCCTGTGTGTTCAGTTTTGAGTAAGAGGATTTGATTACATAGAATTTTGAGCTGACACGTGGTCACCCTGTTTGTGGTTTCAGAGGTGACTGAGGAAGAAAAACGTGGTGGAGTTGGTCAAAATATTTTTTTAAAAATTTTAAATAGTAGTGACCACCCACCCCCAAAAAAGTAAACCTTCAGGGGGTACAAAAAAAAAAGCAGAACATGCTAAGGACAAATATTTCATTAGCAGAATAAAAATAAAAGCCATGTGTTTGTGAACATATCAGGTAGTTTTGCCATATTTGTTTGTGTACATCTTTGTTAATGTGAAATGAGGTCAAGTGTCTCATCTTGTAGTTACTGTAAACAAAATGTGTCAGTCTTGTTTTTCCTTTTTCCTTTTGAGGTATTAGAGGTCAAACCCAAGGCTTCACACCTTGCATTCAAGTGCTTTAGCACTGCCCTCTGCCCACAGCCCAGGAGGCATCATTGCTTAACAGTTGTGTAGTTTGCACAATCTTACACAAATATCCAGTCGTCTTTGCTGAGAATGATAGGCAGGCACTATTGAGGTTCCGAGGAAGCAGAGGTCTATTTTCTCCTTTAGTATACTGTTTGTTTGTGTTCTGATTTTAAAACGTCTTCATAGACATGATTTAAATTTTGGATTTGGAGCCTTATTCACCTCTTCACTGATTTGCTGCTCTTTCACTTTGAAGTCCAGGTTGAGTCGGCCTTGAGTTCTGACATAACCAGCGTTAGCACCTTAGGCCTCTTGGCCCCACTGATACCAGAGCACGTGAAGTAATATGTTCATATGCTTCCTAAACCACGTGACTTGTACATCCAGTTGTGTGTTTAAAGTGTTGTGTAACGTGTAGACTTTATAATGTGTGGGAAATTTAATTTTATCTGTGCTATATGAACTATTAATATGTACTGTTATATATTTGTATGTGCATACATACATACATACATACGTAGCAGAAGTTCTCATGCAAGATTCCTCTAAAATCATACTGAATATGAATGCAAATTGTACCAAATCATACTGAATAAGAATGAGAATTGTACCAATCTATTGCCTTTGCTAAAACAAGAATCCCTATGGTAGAGTTCAGTAGTATTGTAATTGTTTGCCAGCATTTTCCACTATGCTTAGATTCAAAATTACTGTATTTATTACATTTGGACATTTTTTTTTTAGCAGAACAGTGGTCAAAAAACATTTGATTTTTGGAAGGATATAGTTGCTGGTATTCAACACAATTTTAAAATGTCAGCTTTTAAGGGTGAGTAACATGAAGAGAGGCTTCCTAATAGATGTTTGTTAATGCTGTGTCTCCTGAATTAGAAGTTGCCTCTTGCTGTGCTCCTTACTTAAGATTAAATTTGACTGATTGTAAATGTTGCTATAAAGTCAGTTCTGCATATACTTTAAGAGATTCTTGTATTTGTGTCTGATTCATGGTCATAACTGCCATTATTCCTTGCTGGGCTGCTAAAGTGTCTTCCCTGCCTGCCGGTAGTGTGTGTCCTGGGCTCCCTAGAACCAGGAACTATGGTGTTGCTGTTTTCTGGCGTGGGAGGGAGAGCTGGTGACACCTGTGACCACTAGTGTGGGAGCTGTGGACAGGTGCGCAGAGGCCGCTGGTAGAAATGTCATTCTTGCTGTCAGTGCACAGGGGTGGTTGACCCCAGGCGGAGTCAGAGCCTAGGAGTTTGGGTTTCCTTCCCGGCTTGCTTGGGCTGCACAAAGCCTCGTTCTGAGGAGTAAGTGGATACCTGCAAAGCATGTTACCCATCACCAACCAGACTGGCTTGATTCATGTAGGCAGCTCACAGAGGTTCAAGAAACATGTTGCTGTTTGATTGACACTAAAGTATTGTTTGCTTTCTTAATGTAAATCATGCCATCAAAATTATTTTAAGTATTACGACTACAAACTGTCAAAGTGATAAATAGTAACGGTAGAATATTTGTTCAGTTGCATATTGTCTGTGCCCTGCTGCATTCCCTCCTGGTGGGATTTCCTCTCCCACTGTGCCCCCTGCCCACTGTGGACCTACAGGTGCTTTGCAGAGTACACACCGAGCGCTGGGCATGAGCACTGGCAGCGCCAACCCCAGGACAGCTGTCAAAGCTGTCTACCACTTCATTGCCTCCTCCTTATTAACTTTCCAAAATGGAAAGCCTTAACAGCACAATTAAGAATAGCAAATTGCAGCTTTCAAGTAAATTCAGAATAGAAATCTGTTGATATGATTTTATTGCTTTGTAATTAAGGAGTAGATTAAGCATTTCATGCTTTAATAGATGAGGCACAGCTTAAAAGTTTTAAACAATAATATAAAAATACAGTACAGAGCATAAATAAATATCTTTTCACTTGTAGTCAGATTTGAAATGCTGATGCTGGTCATCATTTTATTGCCATGGGAAGCATAAGGTGTATATACTGATGTTCTGAAAACTGACTAAATATTTCATAAGACTCAGTAAGGAATTAAATGTGATTAATCACATTTGTGTTAAATAAATAAGAATGGGTCAGACATCTGTTTCCCAGTTATGCTGGCTACAAAGAAAGATGTTCTGCTGTCAAAGAAAAGTTTCAAAAGGTCCATGATTAAAGCACCTGGCATTTCAGATTACACAATATTTTGTTTTCTTACAAGAACTTCCAAGAGTACATGTGCTTCTGTATTTGTGAATCAACCTTGATGAAAGGGGCCATATAAGCCATAGAGTAATGTACTGTTCCAAGTATCGGGGTGCATGGTGTCTTTAAAGTGTAAATATTCAAGTATGTCAACCTACAAAGCTGTGATATCTCTGCAATGTTCCCTAAAAATTCTCACATTAGTAGTTAAAAGGTTTATTTTAAAAGGAAATGCTGAGTTTCTGAAATTAAAATTAATGCCATTTAGGACTTTGGTTTTAGTTTCTTTTACTCTAGCAGGACTTCTATGGTGAGATGTGTAAATATTCTCAGCCTCCCTCCATTGCATTTTGTGGGGTGGGTGGAGTTTGGGACGCCTTTTCAAACAGAAGATTTCGGTTGGCTCTGTGGAAATGTGCTCACATGGGAGCCACCAGGAGTCCTGAGAAGGAAGAGTGGACATACTCAGAGGAGTAGAGACCACTGGACTCAGCATTGGGTAGCTGGAGCCACACTTGGTCCCCTTCCGTGAGATCAATAATGGCGCTCCCCGAAGCCTGGTCCAGGTAGCCCTTGGCGTACTCATCATAGGTGTACATTATGGGGGTGCCATTCTTATACAGGCCTACCCAAACGTGAGTGCCTTTCACGTGCACATGGTAGGAGAAGTAGTATATGCCAGGTACCCTGCAGGTAAATATTCCAGTTCTTGGGTCATAGTGCTGTTGCCTGTTGTACAAAATCTTATCGAATGGAATGGGAACACCTATTGCTGGGTAAGCTTTGGAAAGGATGACGGTAAAAGCAGACACAGGAGTCCCTGTCACTCCCTGGTTGGCACTGACAAAAGGCATCCCTGAGAGACTCGGCCTTTGACCCGCCTTGATGAAGCCCTCAGGAATGACGGCTTGGCCTGGGGGGCCTGGAGGGCCTGGAGGCCCTGGGAGACCAGGCTTCCCATCATGGCCCCGTGGACCAGGAGGCCCTGGTGGTCCAGTGGGTCCGTTGAGGCCTTTAGTTGCTATGCCCACTGGCCCAGGAGGACCTGGGTTCCCAGGATCACCTTTAGATCCAGGGAATCCTGGAATGCCTGGTGGCCCGATGGGGCCCCTCGTACCTGGTATGCCAGGGACACCTCTTGGACCAGCCTCACCATCGTGTCCCGGCACCCCCTTTGCTCCTGGAAGGCCTGTGGGGCCTGGGAGACCAGGACGTCCTCCCACTCCAGGGTCGCCTTTGGGCCCTGGTAACCCTGGGTTTCCCTTAGGACCACTGAGACCTGGCTCCCCCGGGTACCCTGGTTTTCCTTCTAACCCAGGCGAACCCCTTGCTCCTCGAGCCCCAGGATGTCCCGCAGGCCCAACTGGCCCCATCTCACCCTTCGCACCTGGGAAACCATGATTTCCTGGGCTGCCTTTTGGCCCTTGAGGTCCCACACTTCCTGGGGATCCGGGCAGACCTGGTTCCCCGGGGTGTCCCGCCGGCCCTTGCTCCCCTTTGGCCCCTGCACTCCCCGGAAGCCCAGCAGGTCCCCTCTGTCCCTTCAGCCCTGGCAAGCCAGGTCTCCCAGAGCCAGGGGCCCCAGGCGGCCCAGCGATTCCTGGAACCCCAGCGTGGCCTTTTGTCCCTGGGATCCCTGGCTGGCCTGGGGCTCCAGGGGCCCCTGGCTTTCCAATGCCTTCTGGTCCTCGCCCCCCAGGAGGACCTTGGGGACCTGGCGGGCCAACTGGTCCCCTTTCTCCTGGAAAACCCCGATCACCTTTGACCCCCGGCTGCCCTGGAAACCCATTCTCACCTCGCCTTCCCAGTCCGGGGGGGCCGGGTGGTCCCGTGGGGCCCTGCGGGCCGGGCAGACCCCTTTCACCCGGACGGCCAGGAGCACCATACCCCGCGTCCCCTTTGTGGCCGTTCACACCTGGGGCTCCTGGGGCACCCTTTTCCCCGGGGAGGCCCCTGGCTCCTGGGGCACCTACAGGCCCTTGTTGCCCGGGTTTCCCTGACACAGAAATTCCAGCGGGCCCCGGGATTCCAGGTGGCCCTGGTGGGCCGCGTGGTCCAGGTAAACCAGCTGGGCCGACATCTCCTTTTGGTCCATGTGATCCTCTCTCCCCTGGTTTTCCTGGCACTCCGGGCAAACCTGGCTTCCCAGTGCCTGGCGATCCTGGTGGTCCTGGCAATCCTGGCTCGCCTTGGGGCCCAGGACTTCCATAGCCTGGTTTTCCTGGTGGTCCGGAAGGACCTGGGTGCCCTCGAGGTCCAGCAGGGCCTGGTGGGCCAGGAAGGCCTTGCTCTCCTCTTACTGCTACACCTGCAAGACACCAGTGCCCCGCCCAGAGGAGGGAACGGTTAGTAACGTGGAAGGTAGTCGATGCTTCTCACACGAATCAGGACTGGGCACCGCCGTGTGTGTGGTCCAGACGGCCCAGTGCAGACCAGCCCTGTAGGCATTCAGCTGACCCGTGTGGGCTGGTTTACAAAAAACTGTCAGAGAAGATAGTTTCACAAAGTCATGGCTGCCCTGTGAACCTCTAGCGTAAGCACAGTAGAGGCAAAGGCACCATACCTGTCTTAATACCGTCTCCGTAGGAAGGTGGGGAGGAAGAGGTGTTTGACAGGACTGACAGAGTAAAATGACAGTTGAATAAATGAAAACATTTCAAAAATATAACAGTGTTGTCTTTCACAAGGGAGCTCCTATAGAACATAAATGAGAAATGGAATTAATTCTAATTTACATCTGCTCTGCCCTGCTGAATAGTTTGGGTTTAGACTGCATTTTTCTACCTCAGTATATTTTGTGTTTTTATTCTGTCCCACATAGACTTGAAATTGGAATAAAGAATCAGCAAATTAGACATAATGAGGTACACAAAGTAGTATGTAAGTGCTTACCTAAATGCAAACAAATAAGAATATTTGCTTTCATAAAGATCTGAGTTCTTTTGAGCAAAAAGATCCTCCCTGACCTTTAATCCCTGGGTTAGTGCACGTGGTGTGGAAAGTGCCGCTGGGCCGTGGGGTTGGGAGTGAGCTTCATTTTCAGCCCTGTTGTAATTTTTCACCTTGAGACAAAGTTTCACTGAGTGGCTACACTTAAACTTGTGACCCTCCTGCCTCAGCCTTCCAAATGCTGGAATGACAGGCAATATCACCATGTCCAGCTACATAAAATACTCTTTATTTCTCAAAGAAGTTCTTGAATAGCCAGCAAAGATGGTAATGAAATTAATATACTTTTTCATATCTTGTATGATTTCTATTAATATCATTTCTTATTTAATAAGCTATCTTAGTCTCACTGGAAGTCTGCTTTATGAAAGAGTGGAAACAAGTTTTATTAAAAATGATGGCATTGGGAGGCCAGGGATGTAGCTCAGTGGTGCCACCTCCTGCTTGGCAAGTGCAAGATCCTAAGCTCCATCCCAGTCTCTGCCAAAAAAAAGCAATGTCTTGGGCCAGAGATGTAGCTCAGTAAGTAGCACCCTGTCTGCCTGGCAAGCACAAGATCCCTGGCTCAATCCTTGGTACAAAGAAAGAGAAAATGATGGCACTAGACACCGTTAGAGCCTGCGGCTCCACTGACACAGTGAGCTCTGTCACCCTGAGGGTTGCCCTGGCGGGTCCTCAGCCTCTAGGTGCAGGGGCGAGTTTGGCCCATGGGTAGCTGCCATCCTCAGACAAGGTTAGGGCTGCAGCAGCCTTCAGGAAACACGACTGCCCGCAGCAGGCCCGGCAGGCGGTGGTGTCCGGCTCACAGCCCTGCGTCCTCTGCAGCGTCCCTTCCTGGCCCTGGGTGCGCTCAGCTACTGTGCAGATGTGCCCAGAAATCTTTCGGAAGCTCTGAATTTCTGTCAGCAGTTGAATGGTTTTTTTTTCACAAACTGGGATTTTGTGTTTGTTACACTACATTCATCCCTGCCAGTGGATGATAATGTACTTAAGTTTTTACCTTCCATCATTAAAATATTAAGATACAGTTACTGGACTGTTCACCCATTCACAAAGTGTATTTATTATACAAAAATAACCGGGATGATGCAGTATCTCAAAGTGGGAAGATAAAAATATGTTTAACCTGAAAGTGATACATTTCATTCTTTTAATTGAGAACTGTTTGTAAAGATTCTACTAGGCATTAAAAAGTCAGAATTTATGGGAATATTGAACTGGTACCACATAGCCTAGCATTCCAAATTGCATTTGTTGCTTCAAGTGAAACAGCAGGTTTCTTTGGCTTTTACTCTTTCTTTTCTAGCTTTTACCTTTCTCAGAATTTAGTTGTATTCTGCACCACTCTAGAATATCTGTGTACAACTGTGTTTTTATTTTTAAGTAGTAAGGTACCTTTCAGAAAGTACTTTAAATTTCACCTTTTTAAAAAGGCACCCATGAGTTTAGTTCATTCAAAATACTTGTTCCCAAAAGCATGGGG
>PVIR01018402.1:0-33122 GCA_004026965.1 Petromus typicus | reverse complement strand
ACGTAGGTTCAGGAAAGGTCTCTAGCGGCTGGGAGCACTCGCTGGACAGGTCCAGCAAGACACAAGGCGGCCCCTGGAGTAGGGAGATAGCTAGAGCTGCCATCCTAGACGCGAATAGCTGCAGACCTCCCTCTTCTCCCTCGTTTGCTTTTGTGCTAGCAGGTGCGGATTAGCCAGGGCCAAGAAAGCCTGGAGAAGGGTTTCTGAACCAGATCAGAAAAGCTTGAAGTGTCATGACCCCCCTCTGCATCCTGTCTTGCTGGTCTGCAAGTAAAAGGTTCTTAAGTGAAGCCAGTCGCTGATGCTTGTTTAAAAGCTAGGTTACTTGAATTTTTTTTGTTTTTTAAGTTGCTTGAATTTATACTGATTGTTTCTGAGAAATGCATTTGATTTCGTAGGCATGAGATTATTTGATTTCCTTCCCTTGAAAAATTTTTAAGAATGATATATTCACTGGGTTGAGCCTGAAGGTTTCTCTACCTATTTAATGGCAAGAGCCTTAATTAGGAGATTTATCTCTTTAGTGTCCTCTTCATGCAGTTCTATAATTAGGCGTGTGCTATCTATTTCGTTCTAAGGATTTTAATGGTAGAGAAGTAACTGTGGCCTGAAGGTTGATGTTCATACTTTGTGTTTGGCCGTGATTTGTTAAAGACTAGTGGAGGGTTTAGTTAGATATCTTAGTAACTGTAGAACAACTGTATAATTTTTCTTTCCTCCAGGGCATCCATAAGTGAAAGTTTTGGTGCCAGCCTGATAATGGTTTTCGATTTGGCAGCATAAATTTATGGACAGGGAGGTGTAGTGTGATTAAGAGAATGTCAGACCTAGATTAAGAAGATTTGAATACTAACTGGCACTGAAATCTGAGTTTGGTTTATATTTTCTGAGATGCAGTTTCCTCATGTGTAATAGTATATATACTATTATTACACAATTGACAGTTTATACTCTAAGGTAAGTCTGAAGATTTCATGATTGAATATCTGTAAAGCACTTAGAAGAATACTCAGCTCACAGTCCATAATTACTTAATAGTAACTGTTGCTATTACATAATAGTACTTAGTCATCTCTATCAGCCTTCTGTATTCCCAAGGCCAATGAAAATGTTAATTATGATAGATTGTTGTAAGGAGGAAAGTAAGCCAAAAGTTCAAGTGCAGCAGAACAGGTATTAAAATGTGAATTCTTTGGATTCTGTTTATGCGCTTTCTGAGCAACAAAAATCTCAAGAGATATTCAGAAGTTTTGAATGTATTTGTAAATGTTTAATTAGTGGAAGGAAATCCATAATTTCATATTATCAAAGTGTGTAAGCCTAACAAAATTGATTTTCATTGGTCTAGAATCAAAGTCTGGAATAACTGCAAATGGCATTGGGAATATTCTTTTACAAAATTAGTATCTATCAATATCAATATGATTGAATCATTTCATCTATGTTGTGGAATGTTACATGATAAAAACATGCTTAGAGGCAGAAAAAAGAATATTTTATTGATAAGTATTGTGAATAAAAATATTCAAGAAATTAATTTACACATTAATCTTGAATTCTACCATAAGCGTTATTTTATTTAACATTGCTGAAGGATAGTTAACTTCTTGGCTTCATTATAAATATTTTGTATTTACACATCATTTCATTCTCTTTACATCATTCCTAGTTAGTTTTTGTTTCCCCCAAAACATAGTAAATACTGAGTAAGATATTATTAATTTTTCAAATCTGCTAATCCAGTTCATTTAGAATGCATTTCCTTATGTGGCAAATGTAAAGAATCGATGAGTTAATTCTTTCTAGAGAATTGTCCATGCTCAGGTTTTACAAATTTACTTCTCAGTCTGGATACTGGAAAATATTGGGCGGTAATTGTGAACATGCAGACAGTATTGATGGTCCTGAATGGGCAAATAATGAGCAGTGAGCTCAGAGCATTCTGGGAATGGTAGCTAAACTGGGACCCACACCGGGACCTAGTGTGCCGCTGCAATTTTGCCATGATAAAGGATTCTAGACACTGACTGTGCAGGTGGTTCTCACAGGGCAGCATTTGATACAGGTAGTAGCAGGATCACCTAGGAATTTTTGCTACTGCAGATCTTCCAATCTCCTGAGCACCTGTCTGTAGGAGCAGGGCCTAGCACTCTGCTTTAACAGCCCTTCAGGTGATTCTGATGCTCACTGAAGTTTAACTGCCAAACTCAGCTGTCTGTTACACTCTCCAAAGGGAGATTTTAGAGAAACCTGAGTAGGTCTTTAAAATCAGGCCATATTCTATAGTAATTAAACCAGAGTGCTGGGGTGGAGGGCAGACATCAGTATGTTTAAAGATCTCCTGGTGATCCCATTCACAACAAAGTTTAGGAAATTCTTGGCTATCATGTTTTCTGTCTCCAAGTTTGGGAAGGCCAGCTGTCCTTCCAAGAAGGTTTATAAGGTACAGATAGCCTCTTGGAAGATGGGAAGATGGGAATGGAGGGAGGATCTACTCAAGGAGGATTTGCTCAAAGCACCTTCGCGGATCCAGATCCCCTTTCATGTGCAGGGGACACAGACTGATGGAAGCTCTTCTGCTCAGGTGGCTGAAAACATGCTTTGACACAGGAGAGTCCCTGCTGAGTGTCTAGTCTCTGTGCGGCTAGTTTTCCTCCAATTTCGGGGGAGCACAGATGTTTGTCTAATCTGCTTCTTAGCTTCTCATAACTTACTTGTGTGTTGAGAGCCACAATTGCACATAGGAATGGAGAGGTGACATATAGCAATTTTTAACGTTTGGAAGCTCTGAGGTAATTCTGTTCTGATGACTTCACATTCTTCCTCTAGCTCTGGCCTCTGTGGACTCTGCTACTCCAGTAAATGACCCTTGAGGAATACTAGCCAGTTCTTGTACCTCTAAAATCATGGCACGTGTAAGTTAGTTTTTGTCTATTTAAAATTCTGTTTTTATACTGGACTTGGTGGCCCGCGCTGGTGATCTCATCCCTAGGGAGACAGCAAGTGGAGGATTGTGATTTCAAGGCCAGCCTGCACTGCATCGCAAGTCAAAGTCACCTCCAATACATACTGAGGCTTTGTCTCAAAAAAGAAAGCCAAAAACAATTCTGTTGTCTTTGTTTTCAGCTGTGTGAACATTTTCATCTCTTTCTCTGCAACTTCCCAGCAGAGCCCCCCAGCAGCAGCTGCCTAGTCTCTCCCATTCCAGTGAGGGGCTGGGCCTGGCGTGCCTCTTGTGTTATCCGTTTTCCCTTTGTGGCTGTGCACATACTGACCTAGGTTTTTTTGTTTTTTAAGACAGAATCTAACTCTGTAGTTCAAGCCTGCCTTAAACTCACTATGTAGCCCAGGCTTACCTCACACTCAGAGTGATCTTCCTTCTTCAGCTTCTGGAGTGCTGTACTGGAATTACAGGCATGTGCCAGTGCCCAGCTGACCAAGTCTTTCAGTGTCTCCTGTGTGGTGTTTGGAGCAGAGATGGAGCAAAACTGCAGATACTTAGAGGGCAATATTTGATCTGAGTTTTTGAGAATACCAAGGAGCAGCACTGTTGAAAAGAATTGTAATGTGGGCTACATATGTAATTAAAACTTTTCTAGTAGTCACATTTTTAAAGTATAAAGTAATGTGCAGGGGGCCTATGAATTAGCTCAGTGGTTCCGGCGCCTGTCTTGCAGGCGCAAGAACCCGGGTTCGATCCCTGGTAACCACATACCATACTGGGTGTGGAGACTCACGCCCAGCAGCAACCAGTACCACATACCACAGTGCCGGGCGTGGTGGCTCATGCCTGTAATCCCAGCACTCGGGAGGCAAAGGCAGGAGGATTGATGTGATCTGAGTTTGAGGCTGAGCTCAGGGCCAGCCTGAACCACAAAGCGAGACCCTGTCTCAAAAAACCTAAATAAATAAGGAAATAAATAAATAAAGTAATGTGCAGGGTATTTTATATATATATATATATATATACATATATATGTATATGTATATATATGTATATATATTATATGTATATATATACACACACATATATATATTATATATAATCTTATATATTTCAATAGACATATAAAAAAGTAAAAAGAAATAGGTGCAGTTAATCTTAATATGTTTTATTTAACCCAAAATAGTCAAAATATTTTAAAAGTGTAATCAAGCTGGGGATGTAGCTCAGTGGTTCCTGCCTGCCTGGCAAGCATAAGGTTCTGAGTTTGATGCCTGGTAAAACACACAACCACCTTCATAAAAGTGTAATCAATATAAAAATTACTGAGATATTTTACATTCTTTTCTTTCTAAATTCTTCACTATCTGGTATAATAAATCCTATCATTTATATATTATATCACATCTGAATTTGGATTAGACACAATTTGAGTGCTCAGTAAACCACATTTCTAAGCTAACATGTTTGACCTCATAGTTTTAGAATTTTTTGTAATATAAATTTGAAATGTAATTCAATATATTTAAAAGTATAGTGCTATCTAAATGTTAATCACTTTAATCTAGCATGTCCAAAGAATGGACTGTGGTATTGTAAACTTAAAATATTCAATAAATGGTGATAAGAAAATGCTAATGATGTAATATAATGATAGTTAGGCCTAAAAATAATTATTTAACTTTATGCAAACTTTAATTTTTCAAAATATAGATTTAATTTGAAATTACATTTGGGGGAGAAATTCCATCAATTTTTTTGTTTTTTCTCTTTTTTTTTAGGTTTTTTTTGAGACAGGGTCTCGCTTTGTGGTTCAGGCTGGCCCTGAGCTCAGCCTCATACTCACATCACAGCAATCCTCCTGCCTCTGCCTCCCGAGTGCTGGGATTATAGGTGTGAGCTACCACACCCCACACTGTGGTATGTGGTACTGGTTGCTGCTGAGAGTGAGTCTCCACACCCAGTATGGTACGTGGTTACCGGGGATCGAACCCAGGTCCTTGAGCTTGCAAGACAGGCACCGGAACCACTGAGCTAAATCCCCGGCCCCCCATCAATTTTTTTCTAATCCTTAAAAGAAGATAGTGTAAGTTATATTTATTGAGAAACTTTTAGATCTTTTGGAAATAGTATTTTTGGGAGTTTATTTTGGTTAATGGAATTTCTGGTAATTACCTGAACATGTCTGACTATGAATAAAATTAAATATTTCATAGTGTATAGTAAAGTGGCTATAGCAATTTTGGGCAAATTACAAATTACTACACATTTGGCTCATGAGCCAAATTGAGTCTATGGTCTGTTTTTGTACAAGCAAATGACATTTTGAGAAACTTAAAAAGAAGGATATACAAATAAAAATAAAGATATTTCATATATAGTTACAAATTCTCGATGATGAATGTGATCATAGTATATACTTAAAATATACCAATAAACTCAATAAAGAAAAAGAAGGATAGGGCCGGGGAGTTAGCTCAGTGGTTCCGGCGCCTGTCTTGCAAGCACAAGGACCAGGGTTCGATCCCCGGTAACCATATACCATACTGGGCGTGGAGACTCACCCAGCAGCAACCAGTACCACATATCACAGTGCCAGGCATGGTGGCTCACGCCTGTAATCCCAGCACTCGAGAGGGAGAGGCAGGAGGATTGCTGTGATTTGAGTTTGAGGCTGAGCTCAGGGCCAGCCTGAACCACAAAGTGAGACCCTGTCTCAAAAAAACCTAAAAGAAAAAAAAAAAAAAGAAAACGAAGGATATGCAGCAGAGGCCATCTGTGGCCTGTACAGCCTAGTACTGACCATTTATACAAAACATTTGCTGATATCTAGTGTATGTTTGTATTTTTTTTTAAGTACCGGAGCTGAGCTATGTTCTCTAGCCATTTTAACTTTTTAAAATTTTGAGGCGTGGTCTTACTAATTCATTAAGTTGCCCAGGCTAGACTCAAACTTGCCATCTTCTTTTGCCTCTGTCTCCCAAAATCCTAGGATTACAGACAGGCAATAGAGATCTTCAAGAACATGTATTCTGTTTCAGTCCCACTTCTTTCCTTATTCCCTCCTACCCAAATTCACAAGTTTCTAGCTCCAGACTGTTTATTTGATATATACAAATGAACACACACACACATACATATATATAGATATGTCTATATCTATATATTTATGATATCTATATAGATATAGATATATCTATATATATCATTAAGAGTCTGGTTTTTTGATATATAAAAATGAGTATATATCATTAAGAGTCTTCTGTTTTGGAACCATTCTTTTTCACCTTATGAGTAATACATGTGTTTGTCATTTTAGGATTTGGTGATGTTCAGAGATGTAACTGTAGACTTTTCTCAGGAAGAGTGGGAATGCCTAAACTCCTATCAAAGGAATTTGTATAGAGATGTGGTATTAGAGAATTATAGCAACTTCGTGTCACTGGGTAAGCTTATATGTATCAAATAATTTAGAATTTATAAGACTGAATATTAGGGCTCTCTAAAGACTGTCTGAACATCTCTTTGTGGGTTGGGTCTAGACACTTCTATTCAGTATTTCCACTTCACTGCCATAATTTGTCATCTTTGTATTTTTCTTTGTTTCTTATTACCTCTTTATTGTATTTTTCTTGTTTCTTATTACCTCTTTAATGACCCCTGAGTGTAAATTCTTAGACACAGCAAAAACACTGCAAAACACTCTGGTATTACACTGCAAGAAGTAGTCCTTGTAATTTGTGGACTCATCTTCAGTAAGATTAGGAAGAGAGGTTCTAACTGCTTACCTCTTAATAGCATGTGCAGTCTGTATGATGATAAGTCAAATCAGCAGTTAAAACTCAAATGGACCTGTTCTGTTTTTGGTTTTTTTTTCTTTTTTTTTTAAGTTTTTTGAGACAGGGTCTCACTTTGTGGTTCAGGCTGGCCCCGAGCTCAGCCTCAAACTCACATCACAGCAATCCTGCCTCTGCCTCCCAAGTGCTGGGATGACAGGCGTGAGCCACCACGCCTGGCACTATGGTATGTGGTACTGGTTGCTGCTGGGTGTGAGTCTCCACGCCCAGTATTGTTATGTGGTTACGGGGGAATCGAACCCGGCTCCTTGCGCTTGCAAGACAGGCGCTGGAACCACTGAGCTAACTCCCCGGCCCTCTATTCTGTTTCTCAACAGCATACATATACTGTCTTTTTGGTATGTGCATACCAGGGATTGAATTTGAGACCTTGCACTTGCAATGCATACGCAAGAACCAGTGAGCTAAATCCCCAGTCCACAGATACTCTGGCAAGAAATGGAGACAGGGGCCGGGGATATAGCTCAGTGGTTCCGGCGCCTGTCTTGCAAGCGCAAGGACCTGCAGAGGCAGGAGGATTGCTGTGTGAGTTTGAGGCTGAACTCAGGGCCAGCCTGAACCACAAAGTGAGACCCTGTCTCAAAAAAACCTTAAAAAAAAAAAAAAAAGAAATGGAGACAGGCTCAGAGAGGTGAAATTATTTACCCTAGTGATCTGGGTTTCAGAGGGAGAATTTGAAATCCATACTCTAAATTGTTGTTTCCTCTCAAAAAATAGAGCCTATAATGCTTTTAAATTAAGTAAGACAACATTCCTACCTTTTGTTTCTTGTTTTACCTTATTTCTGTACTTTTCTTTCAAGCAGGATGTTCCATTACTAAACCAGATGTGATTACCTTATTAGAACAAGGAAAAGAGCCCTGGATGATTGTGCAGGATGAGAGAAGAAGATGGAGCCTAGGTAAGCAAATCTGGTCAGGCAGTGGTAAACGCCATGGCACAGTGCAGAATCACAGCCCTTAGATGTAGATTGTGAAGATGAGATCTGAAACTTAAGAGGAAAACATAGATCTTTCCAGCCCTTGTCACCAGAGATTTCATCTGCTTCAATGCACTACTTGTTTCTTCTTTCCCATAGCTTGCTCCCCTTTCAATAGGGTAAAACTTCTTTTCTCTAATGATCATTTTATCTGTATTTTGGGTCTAATTATTTTCTAGCTCATTTTTTGTATGTTACATTTCTTCACAGCCCATTTTCCATTCAGTTGACATTGTAGTAGGGGACTCATACAGTAAGCAAGTAAACCAATAAATGGCTTGGACAGGTGGTGTAGCTCAGTGCTAGAACATTTGCCTGGCATGGGCAAGGCACTGTGTTTAACCTCCAGCACCACAAAACAAAACAATAAACAAATAAATGGTTTACTAAATATTGGGAAATTCATCTAAAAAATCTGTTCACTTGGCATCAGAGGCATGAGTGCCAATATCCCTGCAAATAGATTGTAAATTAGTGTTTCTCAGTAAAATTCTACTGCACATATAAACCACATGGGGATTGTGTTAAAATGCAGGTTCTGGTCACTTGTTTTGTATTGCTTTGTGGTGTTAGGGCTGGAAGCCAGGGCCTCTCTAGATAAGTGGTCTGTTACTGAGCTACAGCGCAGCCCAACATGCAGATTGGAATTCAATCCAAGAGAAGAATTCGGGTCCAAGAGAAGCCCGAGGTTCTACTGAGCTGTTGCAGATGGGATTCTTTGTCCGTAGACTGTATTTTCAGCTGAAAACCTGAAACTGTTAGCTGAGCTATTGCAGTTAGCTGAGTGTTGTATTTTCATGTGCTAATGAAAATCAGAAACTTTCTTCTAAGTGAGATGTTTCTCTTAGAAATTTACTCCTGACAGAGTCTTTGCAGCTTAGGGTCTCTAGGTTTTTTTTTTCTTTCCATTTATAATAGATGAATGAGTCTATTCTGTAATAGATTATAGAGAAAGGAACATTGACTGGATCTTTACTCTTATAAATAAGCCCATCCTCTCATAATTTGTAGAATTGGCAGAAAATAGGAAGCCTCAAGAAAGAAATAATACAAACCACACGAAATACTTCATTCTTTTTTTGGTAAACTAATGTTTTCAAGCATAACCCCATTAAATGATAAAATGCATATATTAATATCTAAAATAAATGAACATAATAAAAAGCAACAGTTAGAAGGATGTCAAAATGAAAATACTGTAAAAGGATTAAGTGTTTTGAAGAAAAATGAAAAAGATAATAAAGAGGGAGAATTTGAATGAATTTTAGGTAGAATATTCAGGGAAGAAAAACCAATCTGAGAGGTTCCAGGTAGCCAAAGATGGTACTGGATAACCATAGTGTATTGAAAAACATGCACTTCTTAATTCCATGATTTTTTCTTTTTGGGGTGCTAGTACTGGGAATAAATCCTAGAAGCTTGCACATGCTAAGCAAGTGCTGTACCACTGAAGTATACCTCTAACCCTAATAACAAATTGTTCATCACTGGAATCTGGTAGAGAACTAAGTTGTTTGAAAAACAAATTTTAAAGGAAATGAAACATTTGTCTAACCTTTCTTAAAAGAACCATACCATCGGGCCGGGGAGTTAGCTCAGTGGTTCCGGCGCCTGTCTTGCAAGCGCAAGGACCCGGGTTCGATTCCCCGGTAACCACATAACATTACTGGGTGTGGAGACTCAACCCAGCAGCAACCAGTACCACATGCCACAGTGCCGGGCGTGGTGGCTCACGCCTGTAATCCCAGCACTCGGGAGGCAGAGGCAGGAGGATTGTGATGTGAGTTGGAGGCTGAGCTCAGGGCCAGCCTGAACCACAAAGCGAGACCCTGTCTCAAAAAACCTAAAAAAAAAAAAAGAACCATACCATTATTGAAGTATGTTTCTTTTATTAAAAGTATTCATTGACAAAATGAAGAAGGAGTAATTGAATTTAAATGTTACAGTTTCAGAATCCATAATAAAGAACTATTAGGTCTAAGTATTGAATGCAAATGCTGATAGTGTCACAGAAGTACAGATAGTCAGATGTTGTTTTTCCTAACGAAAGAACACAATATCAACTATAAAGTAACGTTCTCAATGAACTTTTCCTAAGTCTAATCAAGCTTCTAAACCAGCTACCAATTCATGTGAAGAATAGAGGAACATGTTCCCTATTTTGTAAATGTAGCTAGCAAAAATCACAGTGTGGGAAATGACAGGACCAGAAATAATTTCTTAAAGATAAATTATAAAGGAAATCAAAAGATGGTAGAACATATAGATTAAAAGAAATATAGAAAATGTAACCAGCTGCACTTTATTTGACTTTGGATAAATTATTCTTAATTGGTTTAAAATTTAATTTCTGAGTAATATGAATGCTGATTGTTAATATTAAAGAACTACTTTTTTTAGGTTTAGATAATGGTGTTGTAGTTATGTTAAATGTCCATCTGGAGATAATGAACTCAGTATAAATAAGAGTATATGATACCTAAAAAATAAAATTAGCTATCATGTCTGTATAAAAAAACTAAAGAGTTGGGCTGAGGGTTTTAGCTCAGTGGTTCTGGTGTCTGTCTTGCAAGCACAAGGGCCCGGGTTCAATCCCGTGGTAACCACATACAATACGGGGGTTTGGAGACACACCCAGCAGCAACCAGTACCACATACCTGTGCTGGGGCATGGTGGCTTACGCCTGTAATTCCAGCACTCAGGAGGCAGAGGCTGGAGGATTACTGTGATGTGAGTTTGAGGCTGAGCACAGGGCCAGCCTGAACTACAAAGCGAGATGCTGTCTCAAAAAAAAGAAAAAAAAAACTAAACTAAACTAAAGAGTAGATGATACCTGGGGCCAGGGATTTAGCTCAGTGGTTCCGGCGCCTGTCTTGCAACTGCAAGGACCAGGGTTCGATTCCCCAGTAACCACATACAGTACTGGGCGTGGAGATTCACGCCCAGCAGCAATTAGTACCACATACCACAGTGCCGGGCGTGGTGGCTCACGCCTGTAATCCCAGCACTCGGGAGGCAGAGGCAAGAGGATTGCTGTGATGTGAGTTTGAGGTTGAGCTCAGGGCCAGCCTGAACCACAAAGTGAGACCCTGTCTCAAAAACACCAAAAAAAAAAAAAAGAGTAGATTATACCTGAAATTCGCTTCATATTATGTGAAGAAAGTAGATTGAGCTGTACACAGGCCACTGTGGGGGTATAAGCTGATGACTGCTCAATGTATGGAGATAAACTGTTCTCCTGTATATGTTATACATAACCCATAATAATGTTTGCTTTAAGAGGTCTTGGGAGATTAAAAAGAAAGAACATAACAGGAGGTGAAATGATAGGGAAATAAAATAAAAAGTTCTTTGGTGGAATTTTTTTTTTTGGTACGAGGTAAAAGGAAGAAACAGAGAAGTAAAGTCAGCAGAGGGTTTTTGGTTTTGTTTTGTTTTTTTCTGATTTTTAAGATGATATGTGACAGATGAAAGGAGTCTACTTATGTAAATTCATGTCTAGATTCCTGAGAGATAATATAGCCAATGCAAAGCTCTAAGAAATTAAGATTGTGATATATTCTAGGAAATGAAAAATGAGTGTGATAGTCAAGTAGGGAGCAAAGGGGACAGTGGCTTAGTCATACCTCTTGTAAACAGAGTCCATGTTAGGGCCGGGGAGTTAGCTCAGTGGTTCCGGCGCCTGTCTTGCAGGTGCAAGGGCCCAGGTTCGATTCCCCGGCAACCACATACAGTAGTGGGTGTGGAGACTCACTCTCAGCAGCAATCAGTACCATATACCACAGTGCCGGGCATAGTGGCTCATGCCTGTCATCCCAGCACTTGGGAGGCAGAGGCAGGAGGATTGCTGTGAGGTGAGTTTGAGGCTGAGCTTAGGGCCAGCCTGAACTACAAAGCAAGACCCTGTCTCAAAAAAACCTAAAAAAAAAACCAGTCCATGTTATTAATGGTAAGGGGTTTGCACTTTATTCTGATTGACTAGACAAATTATTAGGAAATTTAAGTAGAGTTTTTCAAACTATGATCTGCATCAAAGCAATCTGGTCTTCACTCATTATATTCCCTTTAGATATTTTTCCAGATTAAATAATTTATTTTGAGTTTTGTAGCTCATTTATGTCAGCTGGGCCTTATTTTCTATTGTTTTTGTTTTTTACTGTAAAGGTTTTATTTGTTTATTTACTTCATTTAGAATAGGAAAATATCATGTGTTTATCTTATTGTCTTTCAGATTTGGAATCCAGCTATGACACTAAAAAGTTATTTGAAGGAAACAATATTTATGAAATCAATTTATCTCAGTGGGAAATAATGGAAAGAATCAAAAGTTGTGGACTTGACTCTCTTTTCCAAAAAGATTGTAACTATAAAATATATGAGGAACAAAAGGGTGTTCACAAGGTATACTTCAGGCAAGTGACAAAAAGTACCCCTGAAAAAATACCTGCTTACAGAAAACTATCATCCCTTGCTTTATATCAGAAAAGTCAGAATAAAGAAAAACCCTACGAGTGTGTGGATTGTGGAAAGGCTTTTCGAGTACGCCAACAGCTTACTTTCCACCAGAGAATCCACACTGGTGAGAAACCCTATGAATGTAAAGAATGTGGAAAAACCTTTAGACAGTGTGCCCACCTTAGTAGACATCAAAGAATTCATACATCTGATAAACTTTATGAGTGTAAAAAATGTGGAAAGATCTTTATGTGTAGCTCAGACCTTCGGGTACATCAAAGAATTCATGTTGGTGAGAAGCCATATGTATGTAAAGAATGTGGGAAGGCCTTTAGAGTGCGAGGACAGCTTAATCTCCACCAAAGGATTCACACTGGGGAGAAACCATATGAGTGTAAGGAGTGTGGCAAGACTTTTAGACAGTATGCACACCTGACTCGACACCAGAGACTTAACCTTGCTGAGAAGTGCTATGAGTGTAAGGAATGTGGTCAGGCTTTCCTTTGTAGTACAGGCCTTCGAGTCCATCACAGACTTCACACTGGAGAGAAACCCTATGACTGTAAGGAGTGTGGAAAGGCCTTTAGGGTGCGGCAGCAACTTACTCTTCATCAGAGAATCCACACTGGCGAGAAACCTTATGATTGTAAGGAATGCGGGAAGACCTTTAGTCGTGGCTATCATCTAACTCTCCATCAGCGAATCCACACTGGTGAGAAGCCATATGAGTGTAAGGAATGCCAGAAGTTCTTTCGTCGTTACTCTGAACTTATTTCCCATCAAGGTATTCATATTGGAGAGAAACCTTATGACTGTAAAGAATGTGGGAAGGCCTTTAGGCTGTTTTCACAACTCACTCAACATCAGAGCATTCATTTTGGTGAGAAACCCTATAAATGTAAAGAATGTGAGAAGACATTTAGGCTCCTATCACAGCTTACACAGCACCAGAGCATTCACACTGGCGAGAAACCCTATGACTGTAAAGAGTGTGGAAAAGCCTTTAGACTTCATTCATCACTAATTCAGCATCAAAGGATTCATTCTGGCGAGAAGCCATACAAATGTAAGGAGTGTAAGAAGGCATTTAGACAGCATTCACACCTTACTTACCATCAGCGAATTCATAATGTGACTTCATAATTAAATAAAAGGAAAATCGTTTAGCCTGTTTCCTGTATAAAACTTTTTACTGAGAGCCAGAAGATAATGTTGTAAAGGTTTTTAGACAGAATTCCCACAAACAAATGCAGAAAAAAGAATTCTAGAATTAGAAAACCCGACTAGAAAAAAAAAATATATATATATATATATATATATTTTTTTTTTTTTTAGATTTTTGAGACAAAGTCTCTTTTTGTAGTTCATGCTGGTCCTGAGCTCAACCTCCAACTCACATCACAGCAATCCTCCTGCCTTTGCCTCCCGAGCGCTGGGATGACAGGCATAAGCCACCACGCCCGGCACTGTGGTATGTGGTACTGATTGCTGCTGGGCCTGAGTCTCCACACCCAGTATAGTATGTGGTTTCCAGGGATCGATCCTGGGTCCTTGTGCTTGTAAGACAGGCGCCGGAACCACTGAGCTAAATCCCCGGCCCAAAACACATTTTTATTATAAGGTATCTAGGTACAATTCCCCATAGAGATTAAAGTCACATGTGAGAGATTGACTTTATAGCAAGTAGATCAGGCTAGCAACATCTAAACCCACACATCACTCTCAACCTGACAAGCAAGGACCATAAAATATGTGCTTCCTAATGTCAGAAAGTATACTGTACACATCTTGCCAGAGTATTTCACCTGAATTTGAACGTGAATATCTCAGTCCCACTTTAGAGAAAATCATGGAATGGAAAAACAAATTACTTAATTTGACAAATCTAAAATGTAAGTAAGGCTATGAGAAGAACAAAATGGTTTCTCAGTGAATAAAATGACACTGAAAAAAGGAAGGTGGAATTGTTAAGGGACTTATTAATCACATTCTGTGAAAGAGTGGTTATTTCAGTTGTGAATCGAATGAAATTAAAACTTTTACAACAACTAGAAAAATGGGAACATTGATAAGTACGTAATATTAAACTGTGTTTTTGTTAGGTAAGGGTAATAGCACAGTAGTTATGAAAAAAATGTTCTTTTTTAGAGATAAATTCTAAAATTTATACACAGAAGATATGTCTGCAGTGTCCTTTTAATGCTCATGCAAAAGAAAAGTGAAGGTAGATAATTTAAGTTTCACAAACTGATGGTAAACTGAGTCTTGAAAACATGTTTTTTGTTTTGTGATTCTTTTGTGAATTTTTATGTATTTGAAAATTTCCATAGTGTTCTTCTAAAGGTAAAATTAACTGTGAAACTAATCAGTTTGAAGTGAATGATTTTATTAAAATTTATGAAAGTTGCCAGTGCTCTATACTTTGGAATCATAAATCCAGTATAATGTAGACAGGATTTTAAGATTGGTGGTATAGACTTCTTGTTCACCTCTAAACACTCCTATAATACCTGTCCTATTGTGGGCACTTCCTATGTTTAAACTGAATAAAAGAAAGCAATTACCATGCTTTTTTGTTGAAACCAGTGGGTTAGACTTCCATGTTTTATATGAAGTCACTGCCAGCAGTTGACTACTTAAAACTGAATTACTGAATATTTGCATTGCGGCCCCATAAGATAAGATTGGTAACATTCAAAGCAGTTGTACCTACTGATAGTACACACCTTACATCCCAGCACCCAGGTAGCTGAGTCAGGAGGATCACCATGAGTTTGAAATCAACCTGAGCTACATAGTTCAGAGCCAGAACTACATAGTGAGATCCTGTCTCAAACCCCAATAAAACAAAACAAAAACATTGGTTACTTTCACATGAAGTTCAGAATTACCCCAGATTAATAATTTATAGTGTGAGAAGTCCAAATAATGGTCACTTCTGGGCAGTCAGCTTGACCAGGATGGGGCACAAGGGAGCATTCTGACCTCTTAGCTTGATCTGTGTGTGGTGAGTGCTTATGAAAATAATTGAGATGTATATATAATATTTATCACTATGTAACTTATTGCTCATTTTAAGACCGAGTTTGTATTTCTTTTCATTTGCTATAAAATACATTTCTTCAGTGTTTATCAGATCAATTATTCACATTTTTTATCCCCTTCAAATCTTTTTTTTTCCCAGTGTTGGGGACTAAACTCGAATGTTTTCTCTTAGAAGCCTAAAAATTAAATAATAGTAGTAATAAAAAACAACCAAGTGGAGATGACAGGGAACCAGAAGATAGATTTGGAGATGAGGAAGGGGACACATAGGAGGGGCAAGGAAAGAAGGGAGTAATGGGTTTGAAAACGATTAAGTCATGTTAAACTTCTCCAGACAAACCACAGCATTCTCTAAAATTAGCATGTACTAATTTTTTAAAAAGTAATAATATTTCAATTTTAACTTGTAAGAACTTATCCTGAAGAGATCATTGAGCCTATGTATAAGAATTTACAAACTGAACTTGCACAGTACAATGTGGGTACAATAAATTCTTGCACCTACAAACAATGAAACAGTGTTTAGTCACCAGAAATAATGTAAAGCGGTATTCATTAAGGTGGAAAAGTCAATTTAAAGCTTGCTTACCAAAGCATCCATTGTATGACACAATTAGTTGGCAGTTACGTGTTATATATATGTAGTAATCTGGAAAAAATATTCAAAGTAAAATGATTTTAGGTTTGCTCTGAATTAAATTTTATTTGGTTTAGATATTAAAAATGAGCTAACAAAATTGAGCCAGAGACAGATTTTGTTTTGATGATATTTGATGAGTACTTGCAGAAAAAGTGACTGACGAGGTCACTTTTTCGTTACTTGGACACAGTACCTATGAGTGTCTGAGGCTTTGGGAGACCTCTAAATATAAACCTCCATAGAAAAAACAAGCAAGACCTCAGATTGTATTTGACTCAATATGGTATAATCAACCTTAGACATTGTAGAAAAATAATTCTGGGATAAACGTGCCACAGGACAAAGGGTTGACACTTAGAATGCAGAAAAGGATGTTATTAGGAAAACTAGGGAGTAAAAGCACAAATGAAGCAATTTGATCATACACCAAATTTTAACATGCATAATCTATTGAAAAGTGATCACACATACCATACTACATCCACGTGACATTCTGTATAAATAGAAGGTCACAAAAGCATATCAAGGCTACATTAGTCAAAGACAGATATGAAGAAATAATGACCGTAACTACTCATTTTACGTTTGCCATTCATTGTAAATATGTAACTTTTCTCATATCCTGCCTGGACTGCACACAGCCTCGTAACTTTTGTCACACAATCCCAAACAAGTTGCTTTTGTTTATTCTTGGTGTCATTCGCTCACTCATTCATTCATTCATTTTTGGTGCCAGGGATCGAACTGAAGACCTTGCACTTGCAAGGCAGGAGCTGGAACCGCTTTAGTAAATCCCAGCCCCAAATCTCGATGTTACAGAATTGCACGTCCATTCTATGGAAGCATTGTTTTATGCCTGAGAAGAAGCCCTTTCCTTGATCCTCTTTCCATTCTGTCTGAGTCCAATCAAAGCACTTCAGAAAACAGTTAACAAATTTTCACATACTATATAAGGCAATAAGATGAATATCTCATCTAATTTAAAGCTAAAAACAAGAAGAGTGGAAGGAGAAGCAATCTCTAATAGAGTTACCAAAGAACTGGGAACCTGGGAATGTTGTATTTATAACCAGAGAGGTCATTTTGGGTGATATCTCTGATAGAAAAACACTTTGAGACGTCTCTCAGTGAGTTCAGAGTAAGCTAGGAGCAAGTAGAACTGTTTCCTTCTGTGACTGATTTTTTCATATGCACATAAGGTTTAGTGAAAATGTCGTGTTTGGGGTACAAGATTTTCCTAAAAACAGAATTTATTGGGGGCTGAGCCAGTACAGTACTGTAGGAATGACAGAATGAGTAAAAGGCAGTTCAGTGATGTGCGTTGGAGTGCAGTGATATTTAAGGGTACAGAGTTTCATTCTGAGGTGATGAAAATATTCAGAAACAACCTAAATTTAGAGCCATTTATTTGTTGCAAACTGCCAACAATGCACATAAATCTAAATACTGAAGTTTTACTTAAAAAAAAATAAATGCAGGGCCGGGGAGTTAGCTCAGTGGTTCCGGCACCTGTCTCGCAGGCGCAGGGACCCGGGTTCGATTCCCCGGTAACCACATAACAATACTGGGTGTGGAGACTCACACCCGGCAGCAGCCACACCCGGCAGCAGCCAGTACCACATACCACAGTGCCGGGCGTGGTGGCTCACGCCTGTAATCCCAGCACTCGGGAGGCAGAGGCAGGAGGATTGTGATGTGAGTTTGAGGCTGAGCTCAAGGCCAGCCTGAACCACAAAGCGAGACCCTGTCTCCAAAAAACCTAAAATAAATAAATAAATAAATAAATAAATAAATAAATAAATAAATGCAACTCTGCATTAACTTATTTTTCCTTAAAAGAAACACACAGTAATACATGTGCCATAGGTTCGCCCCTGACTTAAATGGCCTGAGAACTAGTGGAATGCAGCAAAAAGATAATAGATCACAGTCTCAGATAGCTATTGTTTACTGAAACTACTTTGGTGATGGAAAAGTACTAAGCTAGAGAGAACTTTTGTTTTTCTACTGATAAATTAGAATAAATCTCAGAGTTGTTGAAAGGATTAGCAGTCATATGGAATTTCTGTAAAGCATAGGACGAAGAATAAATGCTAAAGAATTATTAAGCAACCTTCATTATCATCAGAGAAAAAACAAGAATATCAGGAATTAGAAAAGAAAGGGTTGTCCTTTATGGCATACCTTCTCCTGGAGTTTTGGGGTTTTTTTCAGTACTATAGATCTATTTTAGAGCCTTCTCACTGAGTTGTTTCCCTAGCCACTTTTTAATTACAGTCTTTTATTCACACTGAATGGGAAGAGTGGTTTTCTCATGAAAGGAATTAAAATATGGAAGGTCAGGGCCAAGGATATAGCTTAGAGGTCCAGCACCTGCCTGGAACTCACAAGGTCCCAAGTTTAATCCCAGGTACCCCCCACAAAGGTGTAGGATTAGAGATCCTGTTTGAAGGAGCTGTTCCCCTTCTGAGTATCTTCCCAAAAGAATTAAAAACATCGTACCTCAGTGATAAACGTGTGCCCATGTTTCTGATAGCACAGTTTGTAATAGTTAAATCTTGGAAACAACCCAAATGCCCATCAACCAGTGAATGGATAAAAAGATATGTTTTTAAAATTATAATGGAATACTATTCAGTTGTAAAGAAGATAAACCTGAGACATTTCTATGTAAATGGACACACCTTGAAACCGTACTCTCAAGTGAAATAAATTGAACATACATGTAAATATCACATTGTCTCTGGTGTGGGAAACTGAAAGAATAAAGATCAAAATGTACATTTGATATTGTGAAATAATAAATTGTTCAAAATTATACCAAGTATGAGCTACTATGTTAATAATTAAAATGATTTATGCAAAATAGCATAGTATTAGAGGAAATAAATTCACTGGCATTGTGGTATGTAGTACCAGGGATTGAACTTGAGAGCTTGTTCTTGCCAAGCAGACACCAGAACCACTGAGCTAAATCCCCAGCCTGAGAATATATTCTTTTTTGAAATAGGATCTTGTTTTGTAGTTCAGGCTGGCCTTGGCATATTATGTAGCCCAGGCGAGCCTCAGACTCACAACAATCCTTCTGCCTCTGCCTCCCGATTGCTGGGATTACAGACGTGAGCCACCATGCCAAGCATTGTGATATGTGGTTCTGATTGCTGCTGGGCATGAGTCACCACACCCGGCACTGTTGTATGTGGTTACTAGGGATCAAACCTGGGCCCTTGTGCTTGCGAGGCAGGTGCCGGAACCACTGAGCTCAATCCCTAATCCTTGAAAAAATATTTTTAATATTATGATATAAAATGTATTTACTATTGTATTGTCTCTATTTTTGTTATGAAAAATTAATTTTTATAGAACTATTATATTTTCTTAATATCTTTGTATTACATTAAAAGGGAAAAACTTTAATACATTATGTAATCTTTGTGAACTCTTCTAAATCTAAAATGAAATAGAAAAATCATTTAACTTTTGGTTTAAAGAAGAAATTAAGAAATTAATTAATGTGGGCCAGGATTTAGCTCAGTGAATCAGATGCTTAAGCTCAGCCTGGGAAACTTAGTGAGACCTATCGCTAAATAAAAAATTGTAAAAATGATCTGAGGATGTAGCACAGTGTCAAGAAGATGAGTTCAATTCGCAATTCCATTAATTATATATATATATATATATATATCTCCTTCAGGAATGATCTTCTTATAACCTCTCGTACAGTGTTGAACAGAAACTGCAAATATAGACATCTTGTTTTGGGGAGAGGAGAAAACAGTCTTTCGATATAAAATACGATGTTAACTATGGGTTTTTCTCAGATGCCTTTGTAGACTGTGGAAATGTGTTTATTCCTAGCTTTTAGACTTTGGATTTGTTTGCTTAATCGTGAAAGAGTATTAGCTTTTTTTCCTGTCTATTGAGATGATTGTATGATTTCTAATGATAATGATGCATCCTGCGCAGTCATGTTACGTGATCCAATTTCTGTCACTGGATTTGGTGCTCCTACTTTGTCGAAGACTTCTGCACATATATTCTTATGAGATATTGGGCTAGTTAATCTTAATTGTCAGCTTAAAAGGACTGAAATTCCTGGAGAGCCGCCTCCGTCATTGGGACCCTGGACTCATCGGTGGATTCATCAGCTGATGTTCATAAGTGAATGCTGTTAGAATTTAAGTCACTGGGAGCAGCCGTGGAGGGTGAACCGCGAGCAAGCAGCTTTGCGCCACATTTTCTTTCACCGTGATGTTTCTTGCCTTGCAGTCAGCAAACCATAGGCTGAAACCTCTGAACCTGAGGGCCTAAATAAAGCTTCTCTTGTAGGTGCAAAGTAGACAATAGATGGATTCAGAACTAATAATTTGAATCTTCCTGAACCACTTTAGGTTCTGAAAGGCAAAGAAGACCTAACTACTCGAGGGGGTCCAATTATGAAGAAAAAATTTCAAGAAAATCTATTTCATGCCGCGAAAATTAAACACTACAGTGACTGAACCCAGACAGCTGCTTGGAATTCCCTAGACTCAGTGCGGACCTTGGCGGGAGGCTGGCAGCCACCGGGCGTGTCGCAAAGCTGGAAGAACGATCGCAACTGTGAGACCTCGGGGTGTGAGACTCTGACGGAGAGTGAGCCTCGAGCCCAGTCCCGAGAGAGAGCGCGCTGTCCTGTCCAGCAGCTTTCTGGGTTCAGTCATTGTAGTCCCTTCAGCCGAGTTCCAGACATAGCCCCGGGGTGCCGCTTTGGCCACGCCCATCGGAGCCCTGGTGAGGTTTTGGACTACATTTCCCATGAGGCCGTGCGGTCAGCTGCTTGCTTCGCGACGTTAGCGGCCAAAGCCGGGATCCTCAGCCACTGGAACCTGCCAAAGGTGGGCTACACCTTACAATTGAAGCTGACGACGGAGGCTGCAGCTCAGTGGTTCTACATCTGCCTGGCAAATGTAAGGTTCTGATTTCCATCTCCGTTATCGTAAAGACAACAACAAACAAAAACCCCAATCAAGTTAAGCAGGCAAAGGGGACCTGGTTACATGGTTGAGCGTTGTGGTGCAACTCAGTAGCCCAAACGGTCGAGACTGAGAAGGACCTTGACTCTCTAGGCATCCTTGACTGAACTACAGAACGAGACGCCATCTCAACAAATAAGCAACGAAATAGTTACCTTTGAGTACAGTAGTTACACAAGAGTTGCTCAGGGTACGGAGATGGTAAAGCACGAAGAGAAAGTGAGTGTGAAGTAATTTTTGAGAGGAGGACATCTAGCCCCTCCCCCACCCAAAAAAGTTAGTGTCCTAATGCGTTTTGGGAACCTCATTCCTTCAGACTCTCAGAGGCTCTGACGAATAGCTACATGAAGCTAATTTGGCCTGTTCCGGAATCCGTACCACCGGAATCCAATCAGACCTTTACTGTAGGCGTCCTGTGCCTTTCTGAACTACACTTCCCAGAGGGCTCTAGGTCCGACCTCCTGAGAATGAAAGTGGGCGGGGCCGGGTGGACAGTGTGAGCGCTTTGTGAGAGCTGGGTTCTATCAGTTAGCAGCAGAGGAGTGGGGGTGACTCCACCGCAAGAGGCGTAGGTGAGGCAGCTCTGAGCCCGCAGTCTGGGAATCCCCAGAGTGCGGATAGGGGGTGAAGAGGCGAGGCAGGAAGACAAGGGGAGATTATGAGGAGAATGATGTGTGTCGGTTTGTAGAACCCTTAAGAAGGGAAAGAGAGCTTCATTTGCCGTTATCATCCCGAGTGCGCGAGTGGAATTTGTGTGCTGAGGTGTGTTACTGTTTGGCAGGGGAGAGGTTTCTGGAGCGTCCTCCTGTGCATTAATTATGACCATTCTCCGAACTCTGTGAGTGGGTGGGGAGAGTGTAGCAAGCGTTAACTGAGATTCGTGGCTGTTTTCCTGTATGCATGACATTATTCGTGCAGGGTGCCTGTGGAATCGATGCTTTCACTGTGTCACAGGTGTGTGACATGCAAGTTGTGACTTTGTGGTACGTGGTATGTACACTTGTCTGTTTTTGCGGCCGTTTTTGGTTTAGTTTGGAGATGGCTCTGACTTTTATCTCCCGTTGGTGTGAGTGCATTTGTGTAATGAGGGGTCCATATTGCCACTTTGGTGTGGGGCGTTTGTCCCTTTGTGACTAGAGCCACGGAAGACCCCTGTCAGCTCAGGGTCAGATTCTGTCCACAGGTGCAGAATCTTGCCTCCTTCTGTATACATGAGCTCCAGAGGCCTAGCTAGAGTGACCTTTGAGATGATCCGTGGATTCCCAAAAGAGTCTGGTGTTTCCTGATTGCTCATTGTTCCTCAGCCCTGCCGTGCTTGGATGGAGATCTCCAGAAAGGAGTAAAGAAAAGCTGTTGAATTGATCATCCACAGGGCATCTGCAAGGTACCGTGTCCTCTTGTCCTCCGTATCATCAGGTCAAGACTTACTTTCCTTTTCTCGAAAAGTCTTGCCCTGATTTATGTAGCTTCCCTTTTTAGGAACTGTAGAAGCTCCAAACTCCCACTCCATCTCTTTTATTGTCAGTTTTAATTTTTCTTTATCTTTTTAAAAAATACAGTCTGATTACAAAAGTGAAACGTGATCATTTTAACTGATTTCATGATTACAGACATCGTAGGCCAGGGATGTAATTCAGTGTGAGACACTTCCCTAGCATGCATGACACATGCTTGAAGCCCTGAATTCAGTCAGTCCTTAGTGTCAGGGGAAAATAAAATAGTACATAAATCCCTAATAAAACAAATTACCCATTGAAACTCATGCTAATTTTTTTTTAAAAAATTTCTAGTATATTCTATGCTTATATAAAAATGTATTTTTCAAAAAATTGAATTTGTATAGAATTTACCATGCAACATAACCTACACTTTCTCATAGAAGTATATTTAACCATTTTCCACAAAGTTTAATTTTGAAAATTTTTTAGAGGTGCACAATATTTATTTGAAATGCTTATTTTCTTCCAAGTTAGACACATAGATGCATTAAACACCCATTTGTGAAGTTTAACAAATAATTATAAAGATCCATATAAGGAGTAAACAGATCAAGAAATATTCCTGTTGGCATTATAATATATTAATTTTTGCCTGTGTGGTGGGTAGCTAAGATTATTATGCTTAATTTATATTTATTTTATTATTAATGAAATTGAATGTCAGTTCTTAGCTGACATTTCTTAGTCCTCCTTTCTAAAATGCTTTAGATATTTTTCCAATTTTTATTTGAGCTGTTTTTTCTGACTCTACAGCATTATACATATGCATAAATATTTATGTGATATATGTTTATGTATACATACACTTTCTGTATATTAGTCTTTTTTAGTTATGTGGATGTTTTCCTGCTCTGAGGCAAATTTTCACTATTGTTGAAATTCTGCATTATGTAACGAAATCTTTTGCTATGACTAGTGCTTGATATTTTCTTCTGCCTTGAGATAATTAGAATTTTCTTCTATTTCTCTTCTAAAAACTTTCTAGCTTTTGGTTTTAACATTTAGGTTCTCACTGTCTGAATTTGGATTCTGTAGGGTACGATTCAATTTTACTTTTCTTCTGTGTCTCTATCCAATTGTCATGTTATTTATTAAAAATTAGATCTCTGCTGTTAAATACAGTGCTATTTTAGTTAAAATCAAGGTGATTTTTATAGATATGGTGAGAGTCTGCCAAAAAATGTGTATACACTTCATGAAAAGAAAAACTTGCATATATATTTTAATATTAAATTTATTGAGATATCTTGAGATTAATACATGTTACTTTTGCCCTCTACAGTTACAAGAGGGGGATCAAAGTGGCTATTATTTCCAGATACTTATTAGTACAGTGAACTGCTACTTGGATAACTTTGGTCACTGAGATTGCTGCAAATGCATTTTGAATTTCTTCTCTAAGGGCCAGCAGTGAAAGTTTTCTATGACACATGACATCCTCTAGGGTCCCCCATCCAAGGGTAACAATGTGTTGAAAAAATATATTATTTTCTATATTCTGTTCCATTGTCTGCTTTGAACTTTGTGTAAATTTAGATATAAGTTATGTTTTTATTGACTTTTGTTCAGTATTCTTTTATAAGAATCTTTCTTTTTTGTGATACTGGGGTCGAACTCAAGACCTTGTGCTTGTGAGGCAGGTGTGGCAGCAGTGAGCTTATTCACTGCTGTATGCTTTTCACTTCATAACCATTATGGCTATATCACAGAGCATTTCGTCCATATGGATTTTGCAGAAATTGGATTTCTAGCCTTCACTTTTAATAAAAAGTATTGCTATAAACATTGTTTTCCTAGAAATGGAAATAATTAGTGCATCTATAAGGAAAATGCATGTTAATTTGGTATATGTAAAATTCTTTGCAAGTGGATGTGTAAATTTATACTTCCAACACTGTGTTTCCTTATGCTCTGTACCTTTGTAAATATTTGGAATAGGATTCTTTATACCAATCTAGGGTTTTGTTTGTTTTTTTGAGATTGGGTCTCATTTTATAGTAGCCCAGGCAAGGCTGGAACCCACAGCAACCCTCTTGCTTCTGCCTCCACCACACCCAGCATTGTGGTATATGGTACTGATTGCTGGTGGGCATGAGTCACCCTGCCCGACATTGTTGTATGTGGTTACCGGGGATCAAATCTAGGCCCTTGCACTTGTAAGGCAGGTGCCGGAACCACTGAGCTAAATCCCTGGCCCCAATCTGGTATATTAAGTGATACCTCATTAGGGTTGTGATTTGCACTGTCACAATTACCAGCAAAACTGAACATCTTTTCATTTAAGTTATCTTTGGTGCCTTTTCTCTTTTATTAAAAATTTTGTTTTATTTGATGAGTTTCACATAATATATAGTGACCCATTTTAAAGTATATAACACAAAGGGCATGATAGCATACAACTATATTTCAATACTCCAGGAAACTGAGGCAGGAAGATGGTAAATTCCAGCCCATGCCGGGAAATCAGCAATTTGTCAAGACCTTTATCAAAATGTAAAACGGGGGATCGGAGCTGTAGCTCTGTATGAAAGCCTTGAGTCTAATACCTAGTACTTCAGATAGATAAATCAATGAATAGATAAAGTGTATAATTTAGTAGCATTTAGTGTTTTCAAAATATTTCAAGCATCAGTTCTCTAGTTTTATTTTTTTTTATTTTTATTTTTTTTTTAGGTTTTTTTTTGAGACAGGGTCTCGCTTTTTGTGGTTCAGGCTGGCCCTGAGCTCAGCCTCCAACTCACATCACAGCAATCCTCCTGCCTCTGCCTCCCCAGTGCTGGGATTACAGGCGTGAGCCACCACGCCCGGCACTGTGGTATGTGGTATTGGTTGCTGCTGGGTGTGGGTCTCCACACTCAGTATTGTTATGTGGTTACCGGGGAATCGAACCCAGGCCCTTGCGCTTGCAAGACAGGCGCTGGAACCACTGAGCTAACTCCCCGGCCCCAGTTCTCTAGTTTTAAAAGATTACCTATTTGAAGTACAAACATTTAACTTTAATGAATTCAAATTCATGTATTTTATCCATTGCTTGTATATTGTGTTAAATCTAAGAATCTGTTCCTAATCCATTTTTAACTAATTATTTATATGGAATAAAGTAGAGATCTGTCTCCATTCTCTTGCATGTTGTTACTCATCCTTCCTCAACATCACTTGCTTCAGACTTTCTTCCACATTGAATGAATGTATCATACTTGTTCAAAATGAGTTATCCCGAGATTTTTGGCTTTATTTCTAGATTCTTGGCTTTTTATTCCTTTGGTCTATATATGTCTCCTGGTGCCAGTAACTTTTGATTGCTGTGATTATATGAAAATAACTTTAAACTTTAGAGGGATGAGTCACTTGACATGGTTTCATCTTTTTGAATATTAGTTTGGTTATCTGGAGCCCATTGCACTTCCATATGAACGGGAGGACTGGCTTTTATCAATTCTCCATCAAGCAGTAAAAATTTGATAGAGATTGCATCAAATCCATAGGTCACATTGGGGAGTATTTTCATATTAACAGTACATATTGTTTTTCAATCCATGAATGTGGAATGTTGCTCTGTTTCAATATTAACTATAATTCAATTCTCACACTATGTAGAGTTAGTGTAAGACCATATAGGTTTAAATGTCCACATGGTCCCCAACAAATCTGCCTGTACTCCTGACCAAATGTTTACCAACCACTTAGTAATTTATGAGAATGAGTTGTAGAACTCAAGAAAACACTCTATTTCACGTTATAGTTTTATTGTAAGGGACCAGGATATCAATCAGGAGCCGCCAAATGAAAAGACAAATTGAGCAAGTCTGGAGAGGATTCAAACACAGCTTTTATGCACTTCTCAATGGGGTTGGAACGTGTCACCTCTTAGCATATCAGTATGTCCCCTGGGCTTCAGAATGTAGAATTTTTATGGGAGATTGATTATGTAGGCATAACTGGGTAATCATTGGCCACGCCTGAGTCATCAGTATCCAGCTCCACTGTACTTCTCAGAGATTAGCCTGGCTTAGAGTCATTCTGATAACTTCTACCATAATTTTGAAGCTACCTCATAATCCACTATGAATCATCTCACCATAAAGTCAGGAATGGTCTAACAACAAAGACATTTCTACCACGTGGGAGAGTCTAAGAATCATGGAAGCTCTCAATGAGGAATCAGTTGTAGGAACCTGGGAGAAAGACCTAGCGCCTTACCACACAGCAGATGGCTTCCTGTGCATTTAATGGAATCTTTTTTTTTTTTAGGGTTCGTTTTTTTTTTTTTTTTTTTTTTTTTTTTGAGACAGGGTCTCGCTTTATGGTTCAGGCTGGCCCTGAGCTCAGCCTCAAACTCATATCACAGCAATCCTCCTGCCTCTGCCTCCCGAGTGCTGGTATTACAGGCGTGAGCCACCACGTCTGGGACTGTGGTATGTGGCACTGGTTGCTGCTGGGCATAGAGTCTCCACAGCCAGGATTGTATATGGTTACTGTGGATCGAACCCAGTTCCTTACCCTTGCAAGACAGGCACTGGAACCACTGAGCTAAATCCCTGGCCCTATCACCCCTTCTTGAGAGAGGTTGCATGTAGAATGGAGAAATGAGAGGTGAACTTTATGGGTTTTGGAGTATCTGAAAAGGAATTTTGAAATGGTTACATGGAGACTTTGATAGAATATACAGTTGTACACTGAAAATGTTTTCCCTTTTAATCTTGAATTTATGAATTGTCTTAAAGTTTTGTTCAGAATACCAAATCCATTTCATTCCATTTTTGTTTATCTCTCATTTTGCCTTTTAAAATCTTTTAGGGGATTTTCTTTGACCTCATTTTTCTAGAACCTAATGAAAATAAATCTTTTTTTTTTCTTTTTTGCAGTACTCTGGATTGAACTCAAGGCCTTCACATTGAGCTACATCTCAAGCCCTTTATAATTTTGTATTTTTTTTTGAGACAGGTTATCACTAAGTTATCCAGGCTGGGCTCAGGCTTGCTATCCTCTTTCCTTGGCTTCCCAGAGAGCTGAGATTATAGGAATGCACCACTAAGCCTGACAAAAATCTATATAGTTTAATATGAATAATTTTTATTCCATATACTAGGTATCAAATGGACCCACTAAATGTAGAGATTCTCTCCTTGAGTTCTGGGAAATATGCTTTAATGTTACTCTTACAACAATACATATTTTCTGTTTTCTTTGAAAAATTTCACAACATGAAGAAAAATTAAAAGACTATTCCAGGTACTTCTGAATATCTTTGTCTTGGTTTATTTGGGTCATTTTAACAAAATATCAACTTGGGTAGCTTATTAACAACCAAAATTAGTTTCTCCTACTTCTGCAGGGCAGGAAAGTCCATGATGAATATGCCAGCAGATTCAGTATCTGGTGAAGACCTGTTTTGAGGTCCATAGGATGTACCTTCTCCCTGGGTCTTCACATCATAAAAAGGATGAGACAGCTCACTGAGGCCTCTTTCATGGATGTCTCCGATCCCATCCATGAGGGGTATTAGCTCATGACTTGATTAGTTTTCAAAGGCACCATGTCCTAATGGCATTACATTAATGATCAAATTCGATGTTTTATGGGGGACACAAGCATTCAGGTCCTAACACCTATGACCTAAATTCAGAGATGGTCAGAATTCTGGCACATTGCTTTATCTGTTTTAATACACAAACATCATTTTTCTTTAATCATTTCAAATTGAATTTGGAATACCTTGACATTTTACCCTTAACAGTTTTAATATGTTCCCAATGGCTTGAACTACCAGTGGTACAAATGGATCTAACCACTTTTATTGATCTTTTTACTAAGAAGATTTTTTAAAAGCCACCTGATGGGAGAGTGATGCAGGTATGCACCACTGATAGTTTGAGTCACCTGGCAGTTTGTATTATGGTCCTATCATGAATATATTAAAACATACCTCCTAAGTATTATGAACATATTTCAGGCTGAAGTTGTAGTTCAGAAGTAAAGCCCTTGCCTAGCACATGCATGGACTTGTGTTCTATCCGATTACCACAAAGATAAGAAAAAACAAAACATTTTAAACATAAGAAAATTAATATTAACATATGTTAGTGTGATCTGGAATAGCCCCTGTTTTTTGTGTCATTAGACCTTCATTTTGTTAGAGAACTCAGAATATGTTAGAGAACTATGTAGCTAAGGCTGACCTCGAACTTTCAGTGAACCTCCTGCATCAGCCTCCCAAGTGCTAGGATGACAGGTGTGTACCACCACATGGCCCATGGTTCAAAATGAGTAAAGTAACAGGAATTAATTTTACTTTCCTAAATCTTAGCACTGTTAAAGCAGGCAAACATTAATTACCTCACCATTCAAATAAATAGGACAATTTTGGGCTGGGGATTTAGCTCAGTGGTTTTGGCGCCTGTTTTACAAGTGCAAGGACCCGGGTTCGATTCCCAGTAACCACATACAATACTGGGTGTGGAGACTCACGCCCAGCAGCAATCAGCACCACACACCACAGTGCCGGGCGTGGTGGCTCACGCCTGTCATCCCAGCACTAGGGAGGCAGAGGCAGGAGGATTGCTGTGATGTGAGTTTGAGGCTGAGCTCAGGGCCAGCCTGAACTACAAAGTGAGACCCTGTCTCAAAAAAAAAGGACAATTTCAGCTGTAGGGGATGGAGATAAAAATATCCATTACCAAAACGAGTGGAATAATGACTGAGTATCCCTAATTAAGACAGTGTCCTGGAAATGCTTTAATAGGATATGCCGTTTGGCAAAGACCTGGATGAAGGCCAGGACTTGGAAGGCCAAGAGGAAGGGCAATGGGAGGGGTGATGTTGGGAAACATTTCAGCAGATCAAGTCAGAACAGGATGGAGCTGGACATTTTCATACATTTGAAGTAAAAAGGCCAGTGTAGCCTGTACCTATTATTGGGAAGAAAGAGGTAATCAGAGATGGGCGGGTAGCAGATCACTGAGAGTTTCTAAGATGAAGTTAAAGAGTATAGATCTTCTGACAACAATGGGAAGTCTGAAACATCCTGTGTGTAACAGTGCCGGGCTAACTATCACTCTGGCTGCTAATGATTGAAAGATTTTGGTGTCTAAGTAGACGATGATTTTGGCTTGAATTAGCCATGCACAGTTGAGATCAAAAGAACAACTGCAAAACATTTCTAGGCTTGCTGTATAAGTATTGTAGACCAAAACTGGTGTTGAATATTTTTACCTACTGAGGTTTGAAATAAGGTCCTAAATGATGTTTTTAAATCCCTTTCATAGTCTCTACTGTGTTATTTAAACTTCCTAAAATAATAGTTAATGCCACGTACTTACAGTGGACCCTCAAGTTACGAGCAGCCTGACATACAAACAACTTGAGTTAATTAGGTAAATGAAAGATTCAGCTGCCTCTCATTAGCTATAATGTGTACCCACATAACATCCAGATTCAGCCACATTGATACTTAAATTACACTCAGCTCTCATGAACTGATAGAGTTTGTAAGTCAAGGGTCCACTGTACTTTTATGTAAGTATATCAGTTCATATAAGTGATTTCAAAGCTATTATAAAAATACTCAGGGCTATGGTTCAGAATACTCATCAGTTTTCCTCCTCCTAACCTTCCAGTAGCACCACAGTAACCCTCCATCTTCTTTGATTTTAAAACTGGATTTTCAGTTACTCTGTTGTCCCTTTGTTATTTCTCTTTTGTATTGCAAAGGGTAACCTCATAGATTTCCCAGGCACCATTACTCAGCTGGCATACTAACCACGGAGGAGTGTTCCTTCTCCATTGTTCAATTCCCTTCTCATCCAGCACATTAGCCTTTAATCTGCTACATCTGAAGTATCTTTCTCTTCTACCCCTTCAATTAGTGTGCAAATAATGTCTGTAACTTGACCATCTATTCCTGATTCTTCAATAATGCGGAATAATGTATGATGATTACTCTCCTATGTGAATATGACACTGAATTCATTATATGAAAAGCTAGGATCAGGTTAGGACTTTTGTGCATTTATCAAGCTCCCCAAAACTGCAAGGTATTTTTTTCTAAATAACTATTTAGGAACAACTGATTTAATCTGTATTTCTTGGACCTGGAATTTAGCTCAGTGGTACCACACCTGCCTTGCAAACACAAGGGCCCAAGTTCGATCCCTAGTATTGCAAAAACAAAACAAGCCCATTTTCCTTAATTCCTTTTTACATTCCAGTGTGACCTTCTACCATTCATTTTGCTTTCTTTATCTATTTTTCAAAATGCCCAACCATATCTGAGAGCTGTATAAGTTACTTTTTATGAAAATTTGTTTTTCATCTCTTATAAACGTTTTATTTCTCCCAGAACACACACATACAAATGAATGTTTGCTTTTATATTTTCTTTCAGACTGTGAATCAAGGTTGAGACCAAGGAATTATTTCTGACAAAGGATATTTATGGGATAGCATCATCCTGATGGGAGATAATGAAAAGACAAAACACAGCATTGAGTACTCAAGTTTCAGAGGTCACTGGGAATGGAAGAGCCGGTCTGAGAAAAGACAGGGATCTCAGGAAGGACATTTCAGTCACATGGTATTTACTCCTGAAGACATGGCCCCCTTGAGCGCCCAGTACCACACAGTTCACACTGACGAGAAACTCCTTGAGTGTAAGGAATGTGGGAAGGATTTTAGTTTTGTATCAGTCCTTCTACGACACCAGCAAATTCATACTGGTGAGAAGCCTTATGAGTGTAAAGAGTGCGGCAAGGCCTTCGGCAGTGGTGCAAACCTTGCATACCATCAGAGAATTCACACTGGTGGGAAACCTTACGAATGTAAGGAATGTGGGAAGGCCTTTGGTAGTGGCTCAAACCTTACTCACCACCAGAGAATTCATACCGGTGAGAAACCGTTTGAGTGTAAGGAATGTAGGAAAGCCTTTAGTTTTGGATCAGGCCTTATTCGACATCAGATAATTCATAGTGGTGAAAAGCCTTACGAGTGTAAGGACTGTGGAAAGGCCTTTAGTTTCGAGTCAGCTCTTACTCGGCATCACAGAATTCATACAGGTGAGAAACCTTATGAATGTAAGGATTGTGGGAAAGCCTTTGGCAGTGGTTCAAACCTGACTCAACATCTGAGGGTTCATACTGGTGAGAAACCTTATGAATGCAAGGCATGTGGAATGGCATTTAGTAGTAGTTCGGCCCTTAATCGGCATCAGAGAATTCATACAGGTGAGAAACCATATATATGCGTTGAATGTGGAAAACCCTTTAGTTTTGGATCAGCCCTGACGCGACATCAAAGAATTCACACTGGTGAGAAACCTTACATATGTAAGGAATGTGGGAAAGCTTTTAATAGTGGCTCAGATCTCACTCAGCATCAGAGAATTCACACTGGTGAGAAACCCTATGAGTGTAAGGAATGTGAGAAAGCCTTTAGAAGTGCTTCTAAACTTATTCAGCATCAAAGAATGCACACTGGGGAAAAGCCCTACCAATGTAAGGAATGTGGTAAAGCCTTTAGTAGTGGCTCAGATCTTACTCAACATGAGCGAATTCACACTAGTGAGAAGCCATATAAATGTGGAGAATGTAGGAAGGCCTTTGCTAGTGGCTCAAAACTTATTCAACACCAGATAATTCATTCTGATGAAAAACCCTATGAATGTAAAGAATGTCAAAAGTCCTTCAGTAGTAGTTCTGCCCTTAATAGGCACCAGAGAATACACTGGAAAGAAAACATATGAATGTAAGGAATATGGGAAGCTTTGGGAGAGGTTGAGATTTTCAGCAACCTAAGAAAAGTCGATTAGGGCTGGGGATTTAGCTCAGTGGTTCCGGCATGTATCTTGCAAGTGCAAGGGCCTGGGTTCGATCCCCCGGCAACCACATACAATACTGGGCGTGGAGACTCACCCCAGCAGCAATCAGTACCACATACCACAGTGGCTGGCGCGGTGGCTCATGCCTGTAATCCCAGCACTTGGAAAGCAGAGGCAGGAGGATTGCTGTGATGTGAGTTTGAGGCTGAGCTTAGGGCCAGCCTGAACTACAAAGCGAGACCATGTCTCAAAAAAAAAAAAAAAAAGTCGATTAACCAAAAATTCTGTGAAGTGAAATTAAGTGATAAAGTAAGGACTTTCAATACACAACATGAGAATACTGACAGTGGTGAAAATCTTTACAAAGATAATTAGGGCACATATGCCTTATGTGTCACAAGATGGCCTAAAATAATATAGCAAAAAAATGACCCTGAATAAAATATATATTGGAAGATCTTTAATCTACATTCATTTCTTTTTTAGAAAGTTCAAAATAAATGTTAAACACTGAAAAAGGTTTATTGTGTTTTTCGTTTTTTTTTGAGACAGAGTCTCGCTTTGTAGTTCAGGCTGGCCCTGAGCTCAGCCTCAAACTCACGTCACAGCAATCCTCCTGCATTTGCCTCCCGAGTGCTGAGATTACAGGCGTTGAGCCACCACGCCTGGCACTGTGGTATGTGGTACTGGTTGCTGCTAGGCGTGTAAGTCTCCACACCCAGTATTGTATGTGGTTACCGGGGATCGAACCCGGCCCCTTGCACTTGCAAGACAGGTGCCAGAACCACTGAGCTAAATTCCTGGCCCTATTGTGTTTTTCTTTAAGCACTGAAAAACTTGACTTACATTTTTATGAAATGTGTTTTTTTTTTTTTTTTT
>PVIR01018401.1:20315-33547 GCA_004026965.1 Petromus typicus | reverse complement strand
AAAACATCAATTGACCCCAAACTATTTTTGAGAAAATCAAGTAATAAACACAGGAGTTGATAAACCTAATATAAGATGACTGAACTCTAAGTTTTGGGGTTGTCACAATAATATTTAGTTGCTTAGCATAATATTATCTGAGACCGCAGTAAATCTTCAGTCATTCCTCCCTAAAAACAGGGATTTGTAGGTCTCCTCATATTTATTATATTGCCAAATAACTTTAGATTTGGTCCTGCTGCATCTTGTAGTTTTGCCTTCACAGTCTGTAAAAGAAAGAAAATTGAAGAGATGTAACTGTTAACATGTACGTATGTATGTGTGTGTGTGTGTGTGTGTGTGTGTGTATATATATATATATATATACATACATACATATATGGTTTCTGTTTTTATTAGTTTTTATTTTACTCTCCTCTTCCTTTGTTTACTAGCCCTTGCAATCACTCTGACTCAATGGCTGAGGAAGGGAACATGTAAGATTTTATGGAGAAATAAAATTGTGAGGCCATCATTAGATATGTCCATAGAACAAATGTAGTTCTAGCCCCTCCTGACCTTCTGATGATGTTATGTGCAGTGTCTTTTTGTTCCTTTGCATGTTATTCTGAATTCTGCATGCAGCTATACTTTTAGCTCTATTTTGTCTCTGAGTCCTGCGGTTCCTCAGTGCGCTAATTCTAACTGTTCATGTTGAGCCCTGGTCCAGAACCCATCTCCAGTCTTCAGAATGAAAGGTCTACTGGACTTGTTCATTATACTGGACATTTAAATAAGTGGGGAGCTTGGGAGTATATCTTGATTGCTCAACCACAGCAACATACGTCAGGCTTGTTTTCTTAAAATATTGGGAGGTAAAGGAGAGCTTCAAGTCTGGCTAGAGCAAGTGAACTGTGTGCCTGTCTCCTGAGCCTACAGGTTGAGACTCTGTCTCCATGCAGATTCGGAAACCTTTAGGGGCTTGAGCACACTCGCTCCCACGCGTTGAACCTTGTCAGCGGCCATCTTGACAGCCCCACCCCTCTTGTCTCTCACCCATGGCCTCACCTTCCCCCATAGCTCATGCCATATAAACCACCCACTCACAAAGTTATCTTATTGGGCAAAACCCTAGGTCAAACCTATAGACCCTCCCTTCTTCCCAGCCTTCACCCCGCCCTGTGACCTTTTGCTATATATGTGACACTTAAGCCTGAATAAATCGGAAGTTCCGGAAACATTTCCCAGGGTCTATGCTTGACTCTGCACCTCACTTCTCCGGCCAGGAAAACCTCACATAGACAACAACCAACAGGGAGGACTCAGGTCTATACTTTGAAATCTTCACCTCCAAGTGAGTTTTTATTCATTGCTTCCCCTACATAATTATTCATTCTAATGAAGATACTGGTTTCTCACTGGCAGATACTTGGTTATGAAAGGGGAAAGAGAGGTTCCAGAAGGTGGCCAGGCCAGGCTGAGGCCTGTAGATGTGTTGTCACAAGTGTTTGGAGCTACTTCAAGGGCATGTGATGTATAATGCAGTTTTATTCATAGAACAAGAAGATCTTCTTTAATGTTTTGTGTAGCTCCTCCCTATTACTAAGGAGTTCTCGATCAATTTCTCAGTGATCATTTGAGGAATCAGATCTAAAAATTCCACTGTAGCAAGCAGAAAATTAAAATACTAGTTTTTAACCTGAATTGTCTCTCCCATTGTGAAGCTTCTCAGAGAACCTCACTCTCCAAGAAGGCGTGAGATTTGAAACCACGTTTTCATGGAGTCTCAATCCAAACCTCTGCACAAATAGTCACAGGTACAGACATTCTGTGTTTCATGACTGAGTTCTGCACCTGTGACTAGGTTGTTAGCTGAGCTGGTCACCAAGTGAGCTATTGTTTATATCCATGATGACAAACCAATAGCATACACGCTACAGGAGCACACAGAGCTCTCCCGATTGGCACACAAGTCAGATTGCCCGCCAAGGTTTCACAAGTCATCAGTGTACAGCACCAAAGATGACAGGAATTGTGCAGAAGCACACAAAATACAAAACTTTGTCTTTCAATAAAAAACTGTTTGCATCACTGTAGTCCTGTTAGGTTTTTTCTTCTAAGCCAAAAGATGTTAAGGTGCAAGTTGGTTTTGATTTTCTAAATTAAAACCTTGGTATTCAGGCTTCACTGCAGTGTTAGTACTTGGCAATAAATAAGTGAGTTTTGGGTTACCGTGTGTGTACTGAATCTGTACAAGGTTCCCATCACTGAAGGCAATATTCAGAACAAAGACATGGTCAAAAGAAACTCCAACTTGATGACTTTGCTTTAGGCTGCATAACTCTTACATGCAGTACTGTAACATATAACAGGACATAAAGCTGCAGTACTTTACACTGCAATCAGCAAAAATCACAGCACCGTGTAAACAAGGTATACTATATTGAAAAAAAAAAAGACAGAGACTGTATAAACAGAATGTGCAGAATTGTGTCAAAAGAAAAAAAAAGATGGGTTCAGTCTGAACAGTTGTGAGACAGCTATATTCTTTTTTAAAAAAAATTTTTTTTAGGTTTTTTGAGACAGGGTCTCGCTTTGTAGTTCAGGCTGGTCCTTAGCTCAGGTCAGCCTCAAACTCACATCACAGCAATCCTCCTGCCTCTGCCTCCTGAGTGCTGGGATTACAGACATGAGCCACCACACCTGGCACTGTGGTATGTGGTACTGATTGCTGCTGGGCATGAGTCTCCACACCCAGTATTGGATGTGGTTAACTGGGGATTGAACCCAGGTTCTTGTGCTTGCAAAACAGGTGCTGAAACCACTGAGCTAAATCCCCAGCCTGAGACAGATATGTTCTTAAGCAAGGAGTATCTGTATTCTCAGGGTCTCTCTCTCACACACTCATACGCATGTGTGTGTGTGTGTGTGTGTGTGTGTGTGTGCGCGTGCGCGCGCGCACACACACACACACACACACACACACACACACACACACACACACACACACACAATTTCCAGATTTCCTTGTTTGGAAGAATTCAACTTCTGTTCTCAGTCTTTTCTTCCCGTGCACCTTCCGAGAAGGTTCATTTCTTGTCACCATGACCATTTTCATCTTTGTAATGAAGAATTAAATACAAAAGAGGAAGGGCCTGGGGTGAAGAGAGTGTGGGGGAGTTTGAGGTAAGATATGAAAGTAAATTTATTATTAAAATAATTCCTATATTATCATTTTTGCCCCTCTCTCAAAGTCTTTATGGAATAGAAGAAAAGAATCAGGCAGGGTTGGTGGCTCATTCTTGTAATCAGCATTCATGCTGGGAGGCTGAGGCAGGAGGGTCACACCTATGAGCCCAGCCCTGGCAAATTAGCCACTTAGCAAGATCCTGCCTCAGAATAAATAATGAAGAAGAGGGCTAGGGATGTAGCTCAGTGTGAAGGCCCTGAGTCCAAAGTACTGCGAAGAAAGGAAAGAATGGAGGGAAGGAGGGAAAAAAAGAAACAGATTAGAGTTATTTAAAATTCATTTCAGGGCCGGGGAGTTAGCTCAGTGATTCCGGCGCCTGTCTCGCAAGCGCAAGGACCCGGGTTCGATTTCCCGGTAACCACATATCAATACTGGGTGTGGAGACCCACACCCAGCAGCAACCAGTACCACATACCACAGTGCCGGGCGTGGTGGCTCACGCCTGTAATCCCAGCACTCGGGAGGCAGAGGCAGGAGGATTGGGATGTGAGTTTGAGGCTGAGCTCAGGGCCAGCCTGAACCACAAAGCGAGACCCTGTCTCCAAAAACCTAAAAAAAAAAATTTAAAAAAAAATTCATTTCAGTTTCTTGCCATTTCTTCTGACCATAGTACTCTCTACAAGCAGACAACATCAACCACAAGTATGAGCTCTCTGAAGAGTGCTGTAGACCCCCTGACTCACTCTGTGCGAGTAACTTCACTTGAGGCAGCAGCGGAGTCTATGTTATCTTCATGTTCTGAAACCACAATTAAAATGTGTTGCATTTAGAATATAACCAACAGCCTGTGAAATGTTCTAAATCAGTATTTTTCAAATTTATGAACCACAGGATCCACCAAAGAAAATGCATTTTATGTTACAGCCCCATATGTGCATTCGTGTACACACAAAGGAAATCAAAAGTACTTGTACTAATACACCCTTTCTACCTACTCTTGCTTTCATTTCCTTGAAAGATTTCATTTACTACTTATCTTTTCTTTCTATTCTATTCTATTCTATTCTATTGGAAGAAAAAACCCCTGTAATGCTTACTCTTTCCTTTCTATTTTTTAAAGAAATGATTTATTTTGTCTTATTATATCAGAGATTTCGGTCTACCTCCAATGCAGAAACATCTTGCTGGAAGGCAATGAAGAAAAGTAAGTATTTTATGAGTTAAGAAGCAGAGCCAGATGTGTTCCCTCAGGTGATACTCCCACATCTGCACTACACACATCCAGAAATACGCTTTATGAAAAGCCTAGGCACCTTTCAAGCCAAACAAATGATCATTGATGTAAGAGGCTCACGTGACTCCAGGTAATAGTTCCCTCTTAGGAATATTAAAGAGATCAAAGATGGAACATTTCAACCAGCGATGAAGGAGCTGCAGGGACTGGGGGCTTGCAGTCTCCACTCCCGAGCTGTCCCTGCCTCCTCCCTAGGAACAGGGGTGTGCATGGAGCTGGTGCGCCATTTCAGCAATCCTTCCCGCCCACGTGCCTGGAAATCTGTTCATCTTTAGGACTAAGTTTCCTTCAAAACCTGGGGGAGTATGCTGTCTTCCTGAGGGAGTTGCTGGCTTTTCTTTCATCTTGAATCCTTTGCAGGCCCTTCCTAGTACTTAATTCTTATTTCTTCATTTTGTCACCATCTCTATACCATTGGGGCATATATTCAGTTTTTTTTTTTAAAAAATTATTAGTGCATTTTGGATATACATAATAATCACAATCATCATAGAGAATGCCTAACTGTGGGTGAAATATCTTGATTTTTCCTTTTCTGAATAAATACCCATTTATCTTTAGTCATCACAAGTTTCAGACCGATTTGAAGAAGCGATCATTTTCTTTTTCCTACATTAAAGGATCTTACCTTTCCTTTGGAATTTTAGACCACTGATTGTGTACTTCTTTGCCTTTCCCACATCCCTTGTCATCCTACCTCAATATGCTTTTTATTCATCATGTGTCGGAGCATCTCACAGTCTCTCATTTGTTAATTTTAGACAGTCTGTGTGGCCATTACTCTTTTTGTGTTCCCCAAGATCTCTCGGAGAAACCAGAACATAGAAGATGCCCAAGAAATATCTGGTCATTTCCTTCAAAAATTTAGGTACATTTTAAATATGAAGTTTTGGACTACAAGATAAGAGTGGTAATGATTTAACCCCTATTTTGTGGCTAAGAAAGGATTAAATTCCCATGGTTGAAATGTAATGTTAATCTTTTGATTAAAAAGCCAGTTTTTTCACTTGAGTGTACCTACCCTTTGAAAGTTTGTGTTCTTCCTGCTGCTCTTCAGTGATGGATGAAATGTTTTCATCTCCTTTGGCTACTTCAGTTTCTAAAAGCCAGGAAATTATGTATTAAATTAATTGAAGGGATTAAGCAAAGTGCATACATGAATAATTTCATTAATAACTTACTAAGCCAAGATCCCCAAAGCATCAGAGGCTGTAATGCTCCAATTACTTCTCATGCTCTGAATTTGGAATTTCTGGCACAATGTTTTTCACTGTTTTATGAGACTAAAAGTAACAGAGTCAAGATCAATAATATATATGGTGACCTTTGTTAATTATAACACAGCATATTGGTTAGGTCAATTTATTTCACAAATCTCTGTAATGTAGACAAAGGGGGGAAATTTAGGGTTACCTACCACTCAGTGGAGTTGAATTTAGGATGGAAGTTTCATTGTGATAAAAGGAATTGTAGCTCTAGTCTGCCAAATGCAGAAAGCTACCCAGAGGGCCGCAGAAACATGAGAAGATTATAAGTTAAAAACAACTTCCTGAAATGCACAGACACTTTTCAGAGGAAGAAGTAAAAGCAGCTAAGAAACATCTGGTCATTCGAGAGATGCAGATGAAAACAACTCTGAGATTTCATCTCACCCCACAAAGAATAGCTGCTATCTCAGGATTAGCCAGCAACAAATGTTGGTGATGCTGCAGAGAAAAAGGAACCCTTCTCCACTGTTGGTGAGAGTGTAGACTCGTACAACCTCTGTGGAGAGCAGTGTGGAGATTCCTCAAAAAACTAGGATTGGAGGTTCCATTTGAACCGGCCATTCTTCTGGTAGGCATATACACAAAAGAATTAAAAGATTCTTATCACAGCGACATATGTGCACCTATGTTTATAGCAGTTCAGTTTGTGATAGCTAAATCTTGAAAACAACCAAAATGTCCATCAACTAGAGACTGGATAAACAAGAGTAGTTCTTTTATAGAATGGAGTATTATTTTGCCATTAAAATGATAAGATTGAGTCATTTATAATCAAATGATATACCTTCAGGATATCCTCATAAGTGAAAACTTACATTTTCTCTGGTATGAGAAAGTGAAGATGTAAATGAGCTCTAGACTATATAGTAGATATTGTGAAATAGAAAATATTTAAAAGGAAAGAGGGTGTAGGGGTAAATAATGAGGGGGAAAATGTGATAGTAATAAAAAAGAAGAAAAGCTTATGTATAAAGGGGGTGGGAGGTTGTAGAGTAGGTAGGAGAATGGGAAAGAATGAGAATTAAGTCATGGTCATATACTGGTACAGATTCTCAATGTTGAATGCAATCATAATGTGTATATATAATGTACCATTAAAGATTTGAATTAAAAAAATAAAACAACTTCCCTCTGGACTTCTACATACCCTCCTCTGTCAGCCCCTTAGCCTTCTCCCCTTCCTTAGGCTTTGTTTCATTTGACCACCCTGGTGACTTGACCACCAGATCTGCTTCTTGTACTACCCTTGGGTTCTTTGCTTCACTTTCCTTACCAAATGTTAGGTAGAATAACAAAACAGGACCTATTTTTCCTTCTCACGTCTGGTCCTGATGATCCAAATCACCTTGACATCCATTTAAGGCACCAGTAAAGGAGAAAAATATGTTCTTCAGAAGTAATTTGATATTCCAAATATAGGCAGCATAGAAAACTTTAGATTTTTGTTGGAATAGAGTGGAGCATCACCTTTATTTTAATTGAATTTATTCTCATTGCATGAGTGACACTGGGGAGATTAATAGAAATTGGGCTGGTTGAGTGCCATTCCTATGCCCGGAAAGCTGTGTCTTCCCAAGGAATCTCACAACAATGTACTAGAATCAGTACACATTCACAGTGTGACTGCCATTGAGCTCTGGGCTCTGAAAAAGTAATTCAGTCTTTTTTCCAGGCCATTGATGTCCCTTCCCCTGAGCAGTTATTTCAAAACTTCACCACCATCCTTTAAATCTCAGCCTTTCCCTGGTCTGGCTTTCCAGACCTGGTCCTCTGCTATTTCCCACTCTTCCCTCCTGCACACCTATGTGCCTCTGCAGCCATCAGCTCTTCTGCCTCCCTTGATTCTCAGCAACGGAGATGCTCCTAGTTTGAAACTTATCCTGCACACTGAGCTCATGTTTTACTCCTGGTTTGAGGACCTTTCTCACTCTCCTCCTTCTCCCCTTCTCTCACACAAACGTTAAACATTAACAACCATCCAGAGATATCTCTCTACCTATTTGGGAATATGTAAATCATGTACATTGAATCCAATCCACCTTTCCTTTTACTTCCTCCTTTAACCACTCTTCCCAGTCATGTGCAGGGCTTAGCCCGGGGGGGGGGGGCGGTAATTACACAGCCTGAAGAGGCCACCAGCCTGGAGACTCCAGCTGCCTTGGAATCTGCACCTGTAGAGCTGAGATCACTCGCTCCACACACCAAATTCTTTTATGGCCCGAAGCTCTGCCTCACAGGATGACCCGACTTACATTCCCACCCCAGAAACACAGCATATTCCTGACTCCCGTGACCTCGCTTGCTTTCTACCTCAAACCAGTTAGGTTCTCCAGTGGTACCTCTTTGAAATCCAGCTCCCTTTTCATAACTCCAAGAACACACTTGCTTAGGCTCTCACTTCCCTACCTAAAACAAGCTGCTCTTCTTCCTCTATGCTTTACAGACAGTTCCAAGCTCAGAACTTGCTCCTGTAAGAAGGTTCCTGCTCCATCATGTCCAAACCTTGATGAGGATTTCTCCCATTTTACACAGTTCATTCTTCCAGCTCACAGCAACAGGCGCATGAGCCGCACAGTAAAACTGGTTCCTAAGGGAGGGACTTCCTTCCCCTGTGGTCTCACTTCTTCCCTCCCCATTCCACAGAACTTCTCTCCTCCAAGTCACAAGTGATCTTTGTCATTGAATCCACTGGATAATCCTTCACCTTTTAGACTTCATTGTATTTGATCCACCAGCAGCACCTGCCAGAACGGGCCAGGTCTGCTCCTTTACGCACTCTCTGCCTTTACAACTCCCACGACCTCAGCTCTCAGGTGGCCTCTGTCTGTCACATGCCCCTCAATCAGCTGCTCCTTCCACGTGACCATTTCAGCAGAGCTTCCTGCAGGCCCTCCAGATACCCTTCTCTCATTTGCTCTTGCACAATTTCCATCATGCTCGCAGCTTCTTTTCTGCTTATAACGCAATAACTTCTATTACCTGACTTGTATGGCTGAAAAGTCATCAGTTCTCCAAGGGCAACAAGTTTTTCCTATGGAAAATTTTATAATCAGTTAAATGACCATAATTTCTACCTTAAATATTCTTTAATAGAAAAATGCTTTAATTATACATTTTAAATAAACAACAAATATTTTCACATTCCAAATGAGATGTGTTCTTCTGCTTATTTCTTTAGCTTTTTATTGCCTTATTATTTTTAGGAATAAGATACAAATTGAACCAGGGGAAGACCAATGTCTGCCTTGGTCTAGAGGCATCAGTTTCAGGTCTTTAACAAGGTCAGTTCCCTTGCATGTTCTCTTGAGATTACCTGAATTAGGTCACTTGTCATTTCTTTCATTTTGTCTTCGTTTATTTCAGTATCTTCAAGATCTGTAAGAACTGTCCATGTTCCATTCTCAAATTTCACAGGCATAGAAAAGACGATGCCTTCGGGAATACCAAACTGGCCTGCAGTAAGCAGACGGAAGGCAAAGTAAGACCAGAGAACTCAGGAAAGAAAGGCTTCCTACGAAAGGTCCCTGAAGACGACACACACGCTTCCCAGCTTTTAAAAGATAATCATGGAACTGAATTTCTGGGAAGTCTCCACAGAGAAGCAAAGTGCTCATTCTGGGAGTGTTGGCTGAGCGCTTCTCTGAGAGGGGACAATTCTACCTTTTCTATATCTCTCATATTCAAAATTTAATGCTGCCTTTCCTTTCACATCTTGATTGTGTTTCTTGGGTCTGCTTCCCACAGTTTTTCCACGGCTCTCTGTATTGTCTGTGGGCCTGTCATTTGTCAGTCTTGCCTTCCATTCTTCTGGACAATTATGGCAGTCACATTATCAGAGCAGGAAGGACTAGGCAGGGGAAGCATGGGCTGGGAAGTGCTTATTTCTGTATAGTTTCTAGGCCCCCATTTAGACAGGCTCTTCTCAGGTCCACTATTAATTATTTGCTTTATCTGTGAAGAGCTAGTGATATGGACAGAGAATGTATAAAGGTTCACCTAAAACAATGATCATCATCTCCCTTCCTGCAGTATGGAATTCCTCTGATTTGATAAATTGAATTTATTGGTACATTTTAGGAATACTTTAAAATCACATTCCTCATTGGCAATTTGTACCTATACATATCTTGATCCTAATTTTTTCCCATTTTCTTTCCCTCTTTTCACCTCCCACTCTTTTATATATATATATATGATTTGTTTCTATTTTGTTTCCTTTATACTATCAAATTTTTTTCTTTCCTTTCTGTGTTTTCCTCTAGCCCTACCCAGTTAGTCATACATTGTGGACCTCATTTACACCTTCAGTTTTTCACCAAAGAAAAAGGATACAGTATTTATACATCCGTGTGCTATTTATTTCACTTATGAGTATGTCCTTTAGGTGCATCCATTTAGCTATAAATTCCTCTAAATTATCATTCTTTATGGCTGACTAATACTCCATTTTATCTTTTAAAAATCTCACATCTTCTTTATCTAATCTCCAGTTGATGGGCATTTGGGCTATTTCCAGGATTTAAGTATCACAAACTGAGCTGCTATAAACATAGGTACACATGTGTCACTGTGGTATGATGCTTTTAATTCTTTCATGAATATACCCAGCAAAGTAATAGCAGGGTCAAAAGGGACATTTAATCCTAGGGGTTTTTTTTAAATCTCTGCACTGATTTCCATAGTGGTTGCACCAGTCTACATTCCAACCAACAGTGGAGAAGGGTTCCTTTCCACCAAAGCCATGCCAGCATTTATTGGTTGATTTTTTTTTTTTTTTTTTGGAGACAGGGTCTCACTTTGTAGTTTACGCCAGTCCTGAACTCAGCCTCAAACTCAGCAATCTTCCTGTCTCTGCCTGCTGAGTGCTGGGATTACAGGCATTAGCCACCATGCCCGGGACTGTGGTATATGGTACTGACTGCTGTGGGAATGAGTCACCATACCTGGCACTGTTGTATGTGGTTACTGGGGATTGAACTCAGGACCTTGTGCTTGCAAGGCAGGTGCCGAAACCTCTGAGCTAAATCCCTAGCCCATTGGTTGATTTTCAGGGCATTTATAGCTTATTGAGGCTACAAAAGTTCCAGAGCAACTTTTCCACATTCCTAGAGATTCCTGCCCCCCTAAATTTTAGTTCTCTTTACATTTCTGCTCCCTGCTGTGGGTCTTCACTCCCAGGGCTATGTCTGTTGTTCTTCTTACACTTGTGGGCAGTACTGAGACTTTCTGGCATCCTGCACTGTCAGTTCCATGAAACTTGTTCCAATTCTAGCTCTAGGCCCTTACTTTCCCTTTCTAAGCTGGGTACAGTAAGAAAAACTTCTTTATGTATCTGGTTCTCTTTTATTTTCTATTTGGTTTTCTGAAGATAGAGGTCAGTTTTAATATTTAGTGCATTCATACAAAATGTTATTAAATTTTGAAACAATAATGGAATTAATAAGTGAGTTAATACATATATTATAATATATATACATCCAGCTTACAGGCCATGTTTAGACCTAGAGAGGAGGTTTTAAAGTAGTATAAGATAAGAAAAACCCAGACTTACCTTCACTCAATACTCCTAAAGACACAATCTCCCCGGGCGGTGAGCCATAGTTCCAGTATTTCAGCGTGGTGACTATTCCGTGTGCAGCTAATATGCCACCAATATGTCTCCCTGTGGCGGTTAAAGTTTTAAGAGTTGTCACAAATTCTTTTTTTACCCATTCACTGCAAGGAGAAGAAGAAACAATTTTACAATAGAGAGAGAAAGGAAAATTCAAAAAGATGTTCTACTACTCAATGGCACCACAAACAAGGAACGGTATCCAAAATCAAGACAGTAACACAACTCTGTGTTGCTTCAAGTGATTTTAATCCTCATTAAAAAGGGGATTGGAAAAAGTTAATGGGAGAGTAACAAAGCAGGAAGAATCCCCAAATCTCAAACAAGAAATGTAATAATATAAGTAGGGAACATAGAAAAGGGGCCAAAGATGGCAGGCACAGTTACATTCATTACAAATAATTTATTCTTGATAGCTGCTATCTTAGAACTGGTAAAGTGGTACCTTTGTCTAAAATCAAAGAATTTCAAAAGGCATTATGTACATTGAGATTCAGGGAATGATTGTGTTTTCATGGGCTGATGTCTAAACCCAGGGACCAGCTGGACTGGCCCATGTACTAAAGGACTGTCTCCTAATGGGACAGCACATGACACAGCTCCGTGCCGCACAGGCCCTGTACAAGCCACAACACGGAAGTCAGGCTCTGGGACACCTCGTTCCTGAGCACAGCTGGAGTTTCTGTGGCCTGGAGATGGAGACTGTGGGTGGAAGGAAACGCTACAGATTTAGACCCATCGAAGCATTCTCCTCCGCCTCATTTTAATGCTAGTGTTTACTACTCCATTTTATCTTCCTAGTGATCCTCGACAGGCCGTATTGCACTATGACTCGCATTGTGCAGATGGAGGAACCAAGGCACAGAGAAATTTCCTAACTTCTCTAAAGCTTTACAGCTAATATGTAGCAAAGTGAAAATTCCAACCCAGGTAGTATCTTACTTAGGCTACAAATATGTGTCCCTGCACATTTCAATTCTGCGTCTCCTGAGACGGAAGTCCCAGCCTGGCCTGATCTGCTTGTCACTTTAATTTCTTTCTCAGAATGCTTCAACTCTGCTCTATCTCTCCGTCTTTAATCTAGGTGAGCCTTCCTTTACACATTATACTTGTTTGGGAGCTAACAATAATGGAATATACAGACTACTTTACCAATAATCAGAAACATAAAAATTTACAATTTCAAAAATCAAGTTTGAGTTGCTATTGACTTCGTGATATTTTGTGAAATTGTCTGTTTCTTTTTTTAAATAGAAAACATGTAACATGGGTAAATGACGCAAGTTATTTTTGTACAAAGAGATGTATAAGGATTCTAAGAAAAGTAACAATTACTATACACTTATACAACACTGTTAATAGACTATTTAAAAATATACGGTACCTATCAAAAATCAAATTTAAAACAGGGCGGGAATATTGAGGAGGCCCCCAAATGGCACTCTCTTGGTTGTAAACTCTTGTTTGCCTCAGATCAACGTAATGATTTCCAGTGATATTACCCCAAATAATCACATTCTTGATGCCTGCGAACAGAAATAAAAAACGGCTGTGACAAATCACATTCATATAAAAATTACACGAAGCCTAGTTTTGTTTATGTTTATTGTGGTGCATTTGCTATAAAATGAATCAAAGTTTGTGGTGTCCAAAGTTGTATAAAGGGTGTAGATGGCCTCCTTAATCGCCAGGGTTTGGCAGTCCCTAAGAATGCTTTGTGAATGGTATGAGTAGGTAAGTAAATCCAAGGAATATTGAAATGCTTCCTGAAAGAAATTGCTACTGAAAATTATATTGCAGGATTTGGTTGTGACCTCATTAAAATGACAGAAGGAAAGGGAAGGCAGAGGGAGAGAAAAGTGGAGGGGAAAAGACACACACACACACACA
>PVIR01018401.1:0-20215 GCA_004026965.1 Petromus typicus | reverse complement strand
TTGGGTTTTATCCGCTGGGAAAAGTAGTCTGCCTTACTTTTCTGCAGAAGCTATAATAATAGGGCTCTTGGGGAGCATTTTAGGTCCATAAATAGTTATAAATTATATCCTATATATGAGGAACTTCTTTTGGGGTACTAGGTTTAGAAGACAAAAAATCAGACCCAAGCTCAGAAACACACCGTTCTGTGGTGAAGGGGAGCGGCGGTGGGAATAGCTTCTCTCCAGTGACTTAGTAGTTGTCTAAAAAAGAAATAAGAGTAGAGAGGAGAAAGCGAAATAGGAATTGCTATTCCTAATTCAAATTCAATGATTAGGTTCCACATTGTCCTTATGAGGAAATTTAATTTGGTTCTTTTTCATTTTGGTTTGTGACCAGAATCTTGGAAAGAATTAAGTTTGTGAATCAAGGTATCATTGTATTTACTTACTTGTTAACTGATTTCTGTGCTTGAACATTTAATTTTGTATTATGGAGAGTAAATTCTTTCCTATTAGATTATTTTTGGTTTTAAGTAGCAGAATTTGGTTAAGTGGCTATTAACTTGGCTTAAGGTGGAAGGATTTTACTTTTCTTAGATAACAGGTCAAAGGGCGCAGCAATGTGCTGGTTCAACAACCTAATGATGTGATTCTCCGAGCCTTCCTCTCATGACCCTAAAATGGTGCAGCAGCTTTAGGCGTCACATCTCAGACGACACTGTTAAGTCTTTCTTAGCTACAAGAAAATCTAAGAAAAAGAATATAACTGAATTTCTAGAGCAAGGGACAGGCTAGGGGTGAGAAGGGAGAGAACAGATCTTGGGTAGGCAACCATTAGTGTCGACCTTATCCTCTGACGTTCTCCCCTTCGTCAGAATAGCTCAAGATGTAGAAATAGCTGCTTTTCTCTCTCTCTCAGAAGAGCTAATGATGCGCATTTTTCTCCATTAGCTACATTATAGAAGGAAAGGGGAAGAGTCATCAGAGTTTGAAATTCATGGAATTCACTGGGAAAAATAATTCCCAGTATAAGGTAGATTTATTTCCTACACTCTAAAGAAGCTTTATCTCACTGGGTTTTATTTTGTTTTTTTCCTTAATGGTTTTAAGGCTCATAATAGTTGTAGGTACCTAAATTATGTATTCTGCTTAAGAAAATTAATTAACATCGATTTTCCTCCCAGTATTCCCTTCTCTTTCTTGTTTTCTTTAAATAACCGATGTGAAATAACTGTCCTTTCTCCCACTTCATTCCCTAGGGTTTGAGGGGACTGTTGTTTTCTGTCCACTGGCACTAGGTGAGGCCTCACCCCTGATCCTGGGATCAACTCAAACTGGCACATGGTCCCTTCCTGGCCAAGGAATCTGCATGTCTTTTGCGCAAACAAAAGGGATGGACAGCACTCTTCCTGTGGGTTGGGTGAACTCTTGTGGACAACAGCAGGGATCTCAGACTCCCTTGTTAAGTCATTCTTAGCTGCACACAATCGCTCCCTCTCTAGAGTCTGTTAAGGCTAAGTCCAACAGTGAAGGACAAAAGAAGGAATAAACCAATCCAAGATCATCTAAGACCCAGCCTTCAGCTGTGCCTGAAACATGAACCACTTCTGCTCCTCACACTTACTGAGAAGTAGTAGTCTGCTTGACTGCAGTCATGTTGCGTTGATTTTCTATCACTTGCAATGAAAAGAGCCATTGCATTTGGTCTGAGGGGCAAATTTGTATGAACTGAACTTAGTGTGTCCTGAACTTCGCTTTTGTTTATTTGTGAGGCAGGGTCTCACTATGTAGTCCAGGCTGGCTTCAAATTCATGATGTAGCCTAGGCTGGCCTCAAACTCTCAGATATTCTCCACCCTCAGCCTCCTGAGTGCTGGGACTGCAGGCCTGTACCACCAAGCCTGAGGACCTTTCAGAAGAGGTTTGCTGCCCTCCTCTGGCATGATTCCTGAGTGATTTCTTTGGTAGTTTCTCTCTTTACTGCCATTTTCTTAACAGTTTTTGTTGTTGATGGTTTCTTCTGGCTGGTCCATTGACAAGTCTAGACTTGTCTTTCACATCTCTCTTTTGTTTTCCAAGCCTTCCTCCAGTTTTTCTTTCTTCTGTCTTTCACATGCCTATTTGCTTTGAGAACAACAGAGCTTAAAATTACTGCATCAGCAGACCCATCAGGGAATAGCTTGGTGGCTGAAAGCCCTCTGTCACTGTGCCCAGTGTAGACCCCCCCCAATGTACACCTTGTCTTACATTTGTATCCTTTCTTCTTGATATTTTTGATTGGTGTGTTATATACCTTTAATGCTAAATTAGCATCTGCATAATAAATATAAGGTTGATCCTACAGATAAAGTGATTAACAAAGGATTAATTTCCTGATGGATGATTTTAGCATTAATTTAGCTGAGTTTAATTCTGACTTTAGGGGTAAGACACTAAAGATATATAAACACAAATACTATGGATTGTGCTTTCTGGAATTTGCATATGTGGAAATGAGTAGTACAGCACCAAGTAGACCACGTGGGGCTCACTGGTGTTCTTTACTGCCTGACTGGAAGCATTCTGGGCTTGTACTTTATTGTTTTGTCACCACTGCTGGTGATGCATGTGCCCTATTTGATGGCACAAAGAGCTAACCCATGTCAAATGTAGATTTCTCCTTTTAAATACAATACCCATTTTGCGATGCAGTCTCATGGTCACATGACTTCCATGTCTCCCTGTTCAAATAGCAGGGGCAGAAACTGAGCAGACAACATAAACCAGTCAATACGTGAATGCTTTTGTGGGTTTTTACCACACGCCAGCCACTCTTTTGAAGCTCTTTAGGGCTATATCTCACTAACCCTCACATCAATTCTAGGAGGAAGCTGCTGTTAACATCCACATTTTCCAGATGAGAAAACTGAGGGGCAGAAAGTTTGAGTGTTCAGGATCTCACCATGGGAAGTGCATCAAGGAGCTCTAACTTATCAAGCACTGAAGTGCCTTAGTTGACTATTATTGTGGAAAAGTAGAGTATTAAGTTTCAAATAATTATCTGACTAACATGGATCTTACTGTAGTGAACATTATTAATTTCTATGAGGATGCAAAAGCCTGTAGAAAACATGTACACCATTGAGTGCAAGGCCCCTCACATGCAAGGTTTCACTCTCTATGGTTTCTCTTACCCTCAGTTAACCTTGGTCTGAACACATTAGATGAGAAGTTCCAGAAATAAAGACTTGACAAGTTTTAGATAACTTTATTATATATAGTCATATTTTTAGCTGATTATTAGTGTTGTTAATGTCTTGCTGTTCCTTATTTATAAAATTAGCCTACAGCCATACCACCCTCAATGTGACTGACTTTTCTGACTTCACCTGTGGGTCAGAAAGTGACTTCAGTTTTCTGACTTTTTCACCTTCATCCTGGCATGCACATATATGAGAAAAGAGTAGAGTCTGATACGATTGGAGGTTTCATCAATTAAGGTCTTAGAGTGTATCTCCTGAGCAATGGAAGACTCCTGAAGTCAAACAATAAGAGATTTTTCACATCTGCCTCCTGTGTTAATGTGGTATGATCAAAAGGTATGGTGAATGTGCAATTAAAAAAAATTTTTTATTGAGACACATTGCCATTAATCCTCCTCAGAAGAGTCTCCCTTGCCTTGAACACCCTCTATCATTCTTGCCACTTTCCCAAACAGCTCTGAAAGTCTTTCTCCATGACTATCTTTAATTGTATTGTGGAAGCCTGGATGCCCTGAATTAACTCAAAACATTTACTTTTCAAGGTCATCTTGAGTTTGGGAGAGTATCTGTAGCCACGTGGTACCATAGCCAGTGATTAAGATATATATAAGGACATTTCACATTTCCTTCCTTCCTTCCTTTTCTTTCTTTCTTTTGTGCAGCACTGGAGATTGAACCACCCTTGTGCTTCCAAGGTAGGCACGGTATCACTTGAGCTAAATCCGGGCCCCCACAATCTTTTCTCAAGCCTGCTTGTCCATTGCATGGCACTAGATGCCAGCATTTGCTATATCTATGATGTTATCTGCTAAAACCACTCAAGAAAGAGGACTTCTTTAAGTGCTTTAGAAAGTGGCACGAAGGAAGTCACGCTATGTTTGCAGTGAGGCAGGGCATTCTGATGGCCATTAACGGCAATGTGTCTTTTATTGTAGATTTTTAAAACTTAAACAGTCACCGTCGTTTTCCATCACCCCTTGTACTCCAGATATTGAGAATGATTCTAGAAGACGCAGCTTCTAGCTGCTTGAAATCTTGTTTCAAAACCCAAACCCTGACCGGATCACTCACAGGAGGGAGAAGTCTTCAGTCGTCTGGCTAATAGAGCTTTGGCTTCTCCTTCCACCCCGAGGGCCACCGCGATGATATTGTGTGCGATGCGTGGGGCGAATCTCTTCAGCAGAACAGTCCTCAGATTCACGAAAGTCTTTCCTCCCACGATCACCCGGACAGAATCGTGCGCATTTTTCTCTATCAGCTGCCCGTAGAACTGGCACTGGAGCTCTTTCTGCCGCAGGCTGTCCTCCAGGCTGTACACCTCCTGCTCGGCGCTCTCGTCCAGCATGATGACCACGTGCGCCTGGCGGAAGGCCTCCTCCGCCCGCGTGCAGACCGCCACGCTGTGCAGCAGGGGCGACACCAGGTCCTCTATCTCCATCGCCAGGCTCCTGAGGTCTTCTTCTGCCCGCTGCGAGTCAAACAGGTTGAGCCTCATCATGGTGTGCGTTCCGAACACTTCTCCACTCGCCAGTATGGGGATCAGGGTGTAGCTCGCAGAAGTGGAGGCGCTGAAAGATGCAAAACAGGACTAGGAAAGCTTAGACCCTTTGCCCTGGTCAAGCGTTTATTCTTAATAGACATTTCTGATAGGCGTTAATAATTAAGGCCAATAGGATATTTCAAATCATCATTTACACAGGTGCAGAGACATTTTAAGGATAAGAATCAGAAGTAGAACAAAAGAACTTGTCACTACTAATCTAATCATTTGTTCTAAGGGTCAGAAGACGACTTAAAAATAAGAAATGTAATTATTTAAAAGTTGTAGTTTAGATTTTCCAAATAAAATAGAGCTCCTCCTACGCAAAAGCAAACTGAGAAAGGACTGAATCGGATCCTTTCATTACGGGTTTGTATGTTCTCTGGAAAAGATAAAGACATAAGTTTCAGTTAGCCGTAGCTCTCTTGTTTCATACACACATCCACTCGGTGATAGTTTTCGGGAAAGGACTATCTTTTCCCAACTCTGTCAAAGAAAAAACCCTACTGAAGAGTCAACGGAGGCTGTGTTTGTGGACCTGTCACCACAATGAGCAAGCAGCAGGGCTTCTGTTTCTGCATCAGTCCCTGGAGGGAACTGAGAAACGGGCCTGAAAATGCGTCAAAGTCTTGGTGGGCTTGAGGGGGGAAAAGTGAGGTTTTCAACAGCACCGATACTACATTAATCCTTCCAAGATGTGGTACTTATTTATATAGATGATAAGGTTGTAGGTATTTGTTATAGAAGTCTCAGTTCTTTTCTGCATTTTGTAATTTTTCACAGTAGAAGTTATTTTAAAATAAATATACTATATATTATATTATATATTATATAAATATATTATATTGCACACGTGGAGTTGGAAAGGACAGTGTGGGAGACAGACTGAAGGGTGGGGAAAGGAAGAAGGGAGAGAGTGAGGACAAGGAACACAAAGGGAAAGGTGGAGAGCAGAGCCAGAGGAGGGAGGCCCGAGAAGGCATGCGCCCCCAACTGCAGTAGAATGAGAGAGAGAAAAGGGTAGGGAGAGAGGGAGCAGGTGCCTAACGCAGTGTAGGCAGCAAGTGAGAAGAAGGGGGAGAGGAAGCAGCCACACTCTAAAGTGACCTTTCGATTCAATGCCTGTGTGTTGTGCATGCATGCATGTGTGTAAAACTTACAACTCGTGTGTGGGGTTATCTTGGAGGACACACACACACACACACACACCCCACTACATAGCTATACACGTAATTATACACACACACTCAAATGTCAAATTCAACATGAGGTATTCTTTCACCATCGCAAATCCCATCACATTGTGCTTTCTGAAATAAAAACACAGTCTCCTAAGTCCTGGCGTCTCACTGTCCTACCTGGTAATCCAGACTTGTAAGGGGTTGATAAGATCTCTGGAAGATTCTTTCTTCAGTGCTTTTTCTATGTGTGCCTCCAGATTCTCTTCAGCAATTATCATCATCATCTCTTTAGTCATACTGGAGGTGACGCCATAGTAAAGCTAAATATTGGGAAGGAAAAAGCCACCTCAGAGGACGTTACCTGACAGTGGCTATCATGGAAAGATTTTGTCTAAAGTCAAAATGGAGAGATGAGAGGATGCCTTAGAAAGTGAGACATGTGAAGCATAAAATAATGCGAGAGAATATTTTTGAGAAGATAAACAACTTGATTTATGTACCTGGGCATGCTCCATGAACTCATTATATCCCCCCAAGAGTAATCCCTTTCCGCCTCTATCCAGCAGCTCTCTCCAGATGATGGGGGAATTGTTGTGATTCCATTTATTCTTTTGACACACATCTTTCAGCCACTCCTATTGAAAAGTCAAATATTTAATCTGTCTGAGAATTCAATTCACCATCTTATAACTCAAACTCCAAATATCAGCTTGCTTTTAATGGCACTATGTATATGAAATGCCATGTAGATATCTTTAAGCAGGGAAATGTAAACATAGAAGATAGTGATGATTTAGCTGGCAACTTAAGAAATACGAAAGAATATTCTTAAAGTTCATTGGCAACACTCTCCATTCCTTATGGGCCAGATTGGGTAAGTGGCAAGAAGGCTGACATGTAACGAGCCCAGGGAAGGAAGGCCCTGGGTACCATTCAACAGCAGTCGAGCAACAGCTTTCCTGCAACGGCAGACTCCACTCTTTGTGGGCCAGACTGGGTAAGTAGCACAGAGGCTGATGTGTATCAAGTCCCCAGAAGATAGAGGCCCCAGGCATCATGAAAAAGTGCTCCAGTGCACAGCTTTCCTTGCTCTGGTGAGACCAGAAGGCCATGGAATCTCCATTTCTTTGTGGGCCAGGCTGGACACTGGACACGACTGTTGCAGGGGGAAGAGGCTATAGAGACACCACCTACTTCTCTGTGGACACTGAATACACACAGCAGCAGGATGTCCACCCAGACGGAGGCTTTCAGTGTGTCTCTCTGTCTGGTCTACCACACTGAAAAAACACTGGAAGAGGGAAGGAATCTTGTTGAGTACAGCCATTGGTGAGTTGGTGGAGTCAGATCCACCTGAAGGATCCTGGACTCTTGTAGAGTTCAAGCCTGCAGGAATGCATAGAGCTCAACTCAGGCATTATACTCAGACCTAGACAAGGGATGATGGTTGTCTCCCTGTGACTAATCAACTTTGCTTTGTGTGCTATTGCCCAAACTATCAACAGGAGACAACAGATCCATGCTGTGAAGGGCCCTTTTGGTCACCTTTTAACCTTTTTGGTTGCTGTTGTCATGGTTGTTGCTGTTGTTATTTTTTTTCTTTCTGTTTTTCTGACTAAACTTTTTTTTTTTCATTTCTCTACTCCGCTGGTGCTGAAGCTGTCCAACTTCAGGTTTTTCTCCTCTCAACTGCTCTCATTTTTACAAAAGAGGGAAAAATAGACTCCTATTCACCTGCTGGTGCTAGGTATCTCTACTCACTTGATCCCTCACCCTGTCCTGTCCTCAAGTCAGAATTAATACCTAGAAGTAAATTAGGTTTCAGTATTCCCTAATTTCTCTTCTTTTTGTATTATTGTAAGAAGGTGTACAAAGTCTCTAGTGGTCTTGTGGTTCTCAGGTCTGTCTTATATTTGTTCCTTTCGCCTCTGTTGTCCTCTGACATCATAAAGTGAAATATTTAGGAATCAGTTTAATAGAGTAGGTAAAAGACCTCTATGCTGAAAACTACAACACTCTGAAAAAGGAAATGAAGAGGATATCAGAAAATGGAAAGACAGGCCTTGTTCCTGGGTAAGAAGAACCAATATTGTCAAAGTGGCTGTACTCCCACAACTACTATACAGATTCAATGCAATCCCCATTGAAATCCCAACAGCATATTTCACAGAGCTACAGAAATAATTTAAAAAATTCATCTGGAGCAACAAGAGACTTAAAATAGCAAAAGCAATTCTAGGCAATAAGGGCAATGCACAGAGTATCACAATCCCCAACTTGAAACTATACTACAAAGCCATTGTGATAAAAATTGCATAGTACTGGCAAAGTAACAGACTTGAGGATCAGTGGAGCAGATAAGAAGATCCAGAAACAAATCCAGATATACTAAGCCACCTCACCTTTGACAAAGTGGCCAAATATCCCCACCGGACAAAAGATATGTTCTGGTGCTGGAAAAACTGGGCTTCAGCCTGCCAAACACTAAAGTAGCCCTATCTCTTTCACCACACGCTAAACTAAATCAAAGCGAATTAGAGACCTAAACATTAAAACAGACATACTAAAGCTGCTACAAAACAGGTAAGGTAGAACTCTTGGAGACATTGGCTTAGGGAAAGACTTTATGAACAAAATCATTGCAGCACGAGAACTAATGGAAGGAATCAACAACTGGAATTTTATCTTATTTAAAAGCTTCTGCAAAGCAAGAGAAATCACCAGCAGGGTGAAAAGACAACTAACAATTTGGGGAAAAAAATATTTACCAGCTGTTTCTCAGACAAAGTGCTACTATCTAGAATATATGAAGACCTTTAAAAAATCAGTCCCCCCCCCTCCATATTTAAAGAGCCAATTAAAAAATGGACATCTGAAATGAACAGAATTTTTAGGTGAAGATGTAAAAGCAGCTAAGAAATGTGAAGAAATGCTCAATATTGCTGATCATTGGAGAGATGCAGATGAAAACAACACTGAAATTCCATTTCGCTCCACCAAAATGGCTGCTATCTAAAAATTAATCAACAACAAATGCTGGTGAGGCTGTGGGGAGAAAGAAACCCTTCTCCACTGTTTGTGGGAAGGTAGACTGTGCAACTACTGTGAAGATTCCTCAAAAAACTAGGATTAGAGGTTCCACATGACCCTGCTATCCTCCTGCTATGTATATACTAGAAAGAAGTAAAAGATTCATATCAGTGTGACATATGTGTACCTATGTTATAGAAGCTCAGTTGTAATAGCTAAATCCTGGATATAATCCAAATGTCCACCAACTGGAGGCTGGATGAAAAAGATGTGAATTTTTAAAAACAAAATGAATTATTATTCAGCCAAAAAGAATGACAAAATTGAGTCATTACTCAAATGGATGTACCTTGAGGACATAGTCATAAGTGAAATAAATAGGTCACAGATGTTTAAGTACCATGTCTTTTCCTTGGTAAGAGAAATTGAAGATGTAAATGAGTTCTAAAATATATGATAGGTAGTGTGAAATAGTAAGGAGATATTCAAAGGGAAAGGGGTGGTGGGGTAAATTAAGAAAAATATCTGATGTTTATAAAAAGGAAAATAAAACATGTATATAAGAGGTGGGGGAATTGGAGGACAGGAGAATACGAATAAATGAGAATTAAGTCATGTCAGATACTGGTACAAATTCTCAATGTTGATTGTGACCACAATATGTATAAAATATACCAATAAAATCAATTTAAAAATAAAATGGAAAACTTAGGGCCAATAAAAAAGTAAAATGTATGATAGATAATGTGAAATAGAAAATATTCAAAGATAAAAGGGGGTAAAGGGTAAGTAAAGAGGGGAAAAAAGTTGATGGTTAAAAAGGAAGCAAAGCTTATGTATATAGGTGACGGGGTTGTAGGGTGGGCAGAGGAAAGGGAAAATGAGAATTAAGTCATGTCATGTACTGGTACAAATTCTCAAAGTTGACTGTGATCATGATGTGTATAGAAAATGTATCAATAAAATCAATTAAAAAATTCACTGGCAACAAATGTACTAAAAGTTTTTTTTTTAGGACACCTGGAGTACAATTGTAATTGTCCAGTTAAATAAAGGGACTGATTTTTTCCCCTTACTCTCCTAATATGTGACTATTTCTAGTTTTATGGCCACATAAATTTTGCTATTGCTTTTTATGCCCACGGGCATGTTTTATGCAGGTCAAATTGAAATAATGAGCTAAAAATTATCTGGAGATCTTTGATAATATTTATGGGAAAAATTATCAATGACCATTTTCTGGTTTGTGTAGAGTATGACTGAGCAGAAAAAGGGAAGTGTCCTCATCTGTCACATATGGGAGACAGACTAAATCCATGAGGCTACCTTACGGATAAAATCTTGGCAGATAATTCTTCTTTCTGGTCTTGAAAATCTCCCTTCCTCCATCTTCTTTGAAAACAGCTGTAAGGATTCTGTCCCGGTGCCTTTACTCACAGCACAGATCGGCCAATGAGTATGGGGCCTGAGGCGGGGAAGGACTCTACTGGAAAGACCTTCTGCACCGAGCAGAACATGTTGATGACCCCGCAGGTGCTGGGAGATTATACACTGGACTCACCCCCTTGGAGTATTGAATTGAAAGTGGAATATAAAACTAGACATGACAGACTTTCTTCATATAAAGCACCCTTATGCAATTAAGGAGGGCATGCCCTGGTGAAGACCTCAGATGTTGCTCGGCTGGCTCTTGGAAGCCTGGAGAAAATGATGGCCTAAATACAACAGAAATTGCCATGCAAGACAGCAGAAGAGCAGATCAAAAGCTAGTGGATATAGTACTGGATAGGCTAGAAAACCTCCTAGTAGGCTTGGAAAACGATACACTCACCAAGAGCATATGGAATGCACTGGCAAGACCAGTTCCAGTGTTACAGAGAACCGGCTGTGCTGCCTGTTTCAGACCATTGCTATTTATATAAGATGCCATGTTCCCTGGAAATTGGGATGATGAATTTTTGAAAGAACAGCTCAGTCTCCATGATGGTACATATATGGTGGAAGAAGTACTACACAGGCTGGGGGATGAGACAACTTGCACAGCTTCAGTCACAAAGAGCTCAAAAAGAGACTGAGTCCTGCAGCAGCTCCAGGGAGTAGGCCAGCACTCACCAGAGCTTACCTACTGGTTGCTGGTGAGTTATTGTTAACTATTAACTATTGCTTAATAGTGATTGTATCCACACCAATGCTGGTCTCCAGATAATGGCACCGCTCTTTGAAGGCACTGGCCAGCCTCTTCCTAGCAGGTTAATCATACTGGGCTCCTTCTTTCTACAAAGGCTAGTGATTTACTTCGTTTGAATCTGTTAAAGATCTGCTTTTCCAGCTTATAGAACTTTGATTACTGTCCTTGGTAAGAGTTTACAAATACCCTGTCAACATTTGATGCTACTTAATGTTGCTTCAAAACCAAAGAATCCACTTTTAGTGAAGAGCTACAGTATTGAACATAAAATTGTAGGACCCACCACCCCATCATGGATCACACCACTCACAGCCTGACAGAGGGGCAGAGCAGGCCAACAAAGGTGCAGGCCCTAGCCTGAAGACTGGCACCATGTAAGGGTGGGCATCTCTTTCAGGATGGGGTATGTACTATCAACCACTGTAATGTTTTGTCATAATAGATAAAACTACCTGAATCCAGGAACCACAGAGTAAAAGGAAGAGTGATCCTGTTTACAACATTACTTCCCCAAAACTCCAATATTCTCAGTTGTGGGTCTGGAGAGCTTCTACCAGGGGATACTGGAAGTCTGTTCACCTTTAAGCTGTGCCTGCCATTAATCACATTGAGCTCCTGTCTTAAGAGACTAGCAGGGAAGGAAAGAATTTAACTATGCCCAAAGACCTTGTAGGTCAGGAGCATGCGGACTGGTGATCTCCCTGCGTGGACAGTATCAGCATATAGGTTTTTAGGGATGAGTGCCCCAACTTCAGCCTAATACCTACCTAGTTATCACCGAGTGCCCAGACTGCAGTTAAACCTGAATACTGAGGTTTTAGTTTAGTTTTCCAGTGTGGGCTACTTGGCTGGTGTGTGACAGAGAGGGCTAAAAGCCAAACATAGTTGACTTACTAGTTCAGGGTTTATTTGTTCCTATAGGCCTGGAAGAAATATAAATGGTATTTGGAAACTGCAAGTATAAACCAGTTATCACCAGTATTAAAATATCATTAATATTGAGCATTCATTCTGGAAGCCAGTATGATATCATAGCCAATATTTACTTAAATAAAAGCACACTTTTGTGTCCATTTGCATTTAACAAAATATAAAAGGGCTTCTTACCTCCCAATCATCAGGATGTTGTGTAATTTTAAATAGCTGGAAATCAGGTAGATTCTTTTGTAAGTAGTCGGCCAGAAGTTCTACTTTAGCATAATATGGACAATTTGCTTTACCTAAGAGAGTTCAAGTTAGTCTTGTCTTCTTGCATTGCATAGAATTTATCATGTACTTATAGGTATGCACCATAAAATTATGGAATTAATCATAATTATGCTATATTTTATCTATAACATACATTATAGTACAAATCACCATGACATAACCTTTGGATTTTATTATGTTGATGAAAATAAAATAAATTTCATAGGAAGTAGAATTTTAGGTAGCAAAAGGTGGAAAGGAATCAAAAAATATCTATTGAATATTTACTTTCTTCAAGTACTGTGCCATGACTCACTTCCTTGACAAGGCAGCCAACTACTGCTAATTAAGTTCTGAAGTACCAACAGTGAACTGCTCACTAGGAGCCACTCAAAGGTACAGTGTGAAGTGAGTGACATGGGAGTCCCTTGAATTGGGTATGTACCTAGAGTTGTGGCAGAGGGTCAGAGGCAGAAACGACAGAGAGAGGAGTCTGGGATAATGTGTTTTCTAGGTGAGACAGATAATCCAGACTTCACAAGAGAGCACTATCAAGTGCTGGTGGGGTGGTCTGCCATATCTCTAAGTGGAAATGACCAGCAGGCAGCCGGGATGTGAGTCCGAAGTGAAGGTGCTGCAGGAGTCTGAATACACAGGAAGCTTAAATCGGTCAACAGGAATGTGAATGGGTGTCCCGTCGGGTAGGTGGAACAGCAGCTGCACTATAAGATTTTTCATCAGTTGCCCAGTCACTAGTTTCTCAACCCTCCCGGAAACTCCTGCCATCCACCCTTCTTAAGCTCCCACTATTCGCTGCTCTGTTTAGTTCGAATCTACTGCTCATCACCTCAAACCGCTCTGTGGCTCATGTTCTAAATGATTCTTCCCCCACGGCCTTCTGGGAAACGAGCCTTATAGAAGCCCTCAGCCCGGATGAACTCAGTCACCTGCCTTCTCTGTGAACTCAGTCACCTGGCTCCTTTCTGCTTAGTACCACTAGAAAACATGGCAGACCCAGCATAGGTGAACATTGCAAATTCCATCTCCAAACTCAGATGTTTTTTCAGTCCCTCTGTTTCCCTTACTAGAACTCTCTGGTGTTGTCCACACTGACTATTCCAAATTTTATCCACTTCTTCCAAATCTCTTTACTCTTTTAACATTTCCCTGCACTATCAGAAGAACATAGAGTACCTTCTTTTCTAACTTACAAAAATTAAGACAAACAGAAAAATATACATCTGTTGGGAAATTTCTCCTCCCACCATCATACTATGAGTCTGTTTGCATCTGGACCCATCCTTCCCTTTCTTCTTTCTTGCTGTCTTGGTCTAAGCTGCCACTTGACTTGGAATCCTTCCCTCTTCGCCTTCTCAGGGTCCTTGGTCAACCGATCCTCTCTTTTTAAATTTTACTCGTTTCTAATGCCCTCTTTCTAACTACTTCAATATATTCAAGTTACATATAAGCTTCTCATGTCCCAAATCCCATTTCCCATGTTTTCTATGTTCAAACTTCTTTTAAAAATCCTCTCTATACTTGCCTTCCTCAATTCTCTACTTCCATTTATTTCCCATCCCATTGCGATCGACATCCCACAATTTCCCAGGGGGTTATAAAAACTTCCGCGCCACTAAATTCAGTGTGTGTGTGTTTTGATTTCTTCCTTTTTGGACCATGGCATCATTTGTCTTGCTGTGCTCTTCGGTCCTTACAAATCACCTCTATGGTGGCGCGTTCTGTAGGTCTTTCTTCTACTTCTCTGGCCACACTTCTCTATACTTTGCAGATACTCCTTGCTTTTTCAGCCCAATAAAAGGTATCATTCTGCATGGTGCCTTTTCTTTCTACCCTTCGTGTATTCACTGACCAGCCCCCACACCCTCGGTTTCAGACAGCAGTTTATATCTCATCCCAGAGCCATCTCCCCATATCTGGATACCTACACAATCTTTATTCTTCTACCTTCTTCTGAGTGTCTCAGCATGGCTGTGATGGATTTATTTTTTTGCCATCACTTCCTGCCAAATATGCTCTTTCAATGATGTTCTATATATCCATCTCCTAAGTCACTTAAGAACATTAAGTATAACCATAGTTAATTTTTATTCTTCTGCTTCAGTTTTTTCAGTGATCCTTAATTTATCAAGTTATTCAAATCACTGCTTGGAAATAATTTTTAGCTTCTTATTGTCTCTTACTCTCCTTCACCCTGCTAGACATAGATTCTACTCTTCTACCCTGTTCTGTAGATTTTACCTCTCAAAAAGCTCCTAATCCATGGATTTCTCTCCAGTTCTGTTGGTCATCATGTTTTAATTTTATTAAGTTCTCTTTAAAAAATCTTCCAGGTACTTTGGGTAAAGTCTAAACTATCCAATATGACTCAAAAATTACATTATTTAAGTAAAACATCACCTTATAACATTCATCTTTATACTTTGCTTCAGTCCTAATAAATTTATTTCAACATTATACTTATTATACACTTTCAGTTGTTACCAAACTAGCTGTTCTCACTTGAATCTCAGTCTGGCACAAATGTTTAAATTTCTCTGCACCTTCATATCTCTTTCCTGCTAGATAACTCTCATCTTTCAATTATCTCCTTAAAAAATCTCTTCCTCTTGGGAAGTCCTTATCAGATGAATGCTTATCAGTGGAAGTCCCTTGCCACTGTGGCGCTTGAACACTGTTCTGCTAGTGACACACACACAACATTTTCTGAGAGTTTCCTACTGTCTTCCTAGCATACATTTGCCAAGTAGGCAAATGGTAAATGTAAATCATGTCACTGTAGCAAAGTGTTCAAATAAAATAAACGATGTACAGTTTTTGTTAGAGTCATTGGTGACTTTCGTGAGGAAGTTTCCACGAGGAAAAAGATGCACAAACCAGATCGAGCATAATGGAAGTGGGGAAGAAGAGCAGGGGTTTCCTTCCCATCAGATCCTTCCCGTCCATTTGCTGCCAAGGCAGGCGTCCCCAAATCTTAACTTATTAAAGACACTCTCTTCTCTAAAGTTTTCGATCAATTCATTGCTTTCGTAGCACAAACACCTTTGGGAGGGTATGTGCGGTGCAAGGATCTGGCTTCTGCTTGTGTAGATTTAGCCCCAGGTCTTGTTAGTCTCCCCATGTCCAGATCCTCCGTCAGCCTCCGATGTTTCTAGCCTCTCCTTTTTCTGGAAAGGCTTTCCAACCTCAAACCTTCACAATTAAGCCCGTAACAGTTCTTCATGTGAGCCCCTGGTGTCCCCCAGTCCCCACTTCCACTTCCAGAGTAAGGGTGCATTCTTCCCGAAACTTGGGCATCTCTTCCTCATCGCACTAATCGCAGCACCTCGGAAGCACTTCTTTTCACTAGAATGGAAACTCCCAGGGCAGTGATGCATTCTTCCCCTCGCTGTATCCATGTTGTTCAGCAAAGCTTGGCACACACTGTCACCGTCTAGTAAATACCTTAGACCTCATAAGAAAGCTCACAATAGTTCATTTATAGGATAGAGTTACATTCTGAGCGATCTGTGGGAGGACCCGGGCAACACTCACCAGCAATCACGAACTTGGCCATGAGTTTTTGAGGCAGGGACCAAAGCGTCACGGTTTCCTAGCAACCACACAACCGAGAGTGACGCAGGCGCACTGTGCAGCTCGCGCCCTGAATTTGGACGCCCGCCCAGAAAGGTTAGGACTTGCAAGCAAGGATTTGAGTATGTTACGTAAGGTAACCTACTCAAGGTTTCGCTTTAATAAGCTCTGAGATCTTCCTTGGCCTAGTCTGTATTGCATTTTCTAAGAAAATTAGCTAACCTGTTAGAATTTCTAAACGGCTTTCTACAGTCACCGCGAACGTATGGTTTTTGGCCCGTAAAGCAATCCATACTCTCGCGATATCTGTAACTTTCCGAGAAGCTGTCATGGCTGCGCCCGTAGGAGAGCACAGGGTTCCATGGAGAATGAGCATAGGCGGAACGACTGGCAATATCTTCTCCTAGACCTCTAGTTCTGCAGAACAAGGTGAGAGGAGTGGTCCGGACGTTAAGGGAAGCAGGTTATGGTGGGAAGGCAGGCTATGGCCGGAAATTGACAGGGATTTGCAGAGTAAGTATGGCTGGTTACCTTTCAAGCATGGTTCGCGTTACGTCACTTTAGTTTTGTTTCCTCTCCTAATTGTGTCCTACCTGTGCAAAGCCGTATTCTTACTGCAGCTACTACGGATTCATTTTCGTTTCATATGTATTGTACTCGTGGATCTTTAGGATTCATAAATGTTATTTTCTTATAAAAGTAAAAATATGCCAAATTTTATCTGTGATCACGTTACATAAGTATTTTGTAACAAAAATTTTCATAACACCTAGGGCAAAGTTTCTTACAGCGCCGATTACAGTTTGGCATTTTACATGCATCACTTTAGAAAATGTGCTGGATCCTAAGGACCAGTCTGTAGTAGCTGCGGATTAATGGTCGCCTTTTACAGAAGTAGTAATGTTGGAAAGAATCCATTAATATTATACCCTTTGATTTCATTAAAGACATCTTGAAGGCAGAGAGAGGAAGCTTTGTGGAACACATTCCCTAAAGAGTTCTATTTTGTTGTTTATTTTTCCCTCGATGGTTACTTCTAAAGTGATTAACTTTGGTTCTTTAAAACAGTGCACACCTTGTGGCAAAAGTGGAGGTCCATACTAGTGAGATAGTTTTGCTGTTTTAATGGAAAGCTTTAGTGACTTCATTCCCATTTGGCCTCTGCATTTCATTAAAAATTTTGCTTTAAATGTTTTCGTGATTTTTTTTATTTGAAAATACAGAAGTAATAACAATAAATTTGTTTTATTTGAAAATACAAAGCAATAATAAAAAAAAATTAAAAATGATTCCATATCCCCACAACGAATTTGTTTTGAATATTACCTTCCAGATGTAGTGTGGTAGCAGGGCTGTGAAAATGACCATATCCTTTGTCCCATGTATTTTTAAAGAATAATACCCTAAAAGATAAATGCACTAAGATATTTATTTCTGTATTATTTATAATAGCAAAAATTGGGAAAAGTTTACATGCCAAGAAAGTAGGCTAATAAAAGTATTGAAGTATTCTGCAATGAACATAACTATTTGAAAGTTTCTGTAGAAACATGGACATGTCAATGATATGGGGAGTAAAATAAGCACAATATAAATAATGTGCATACTATGATTGTTACTAAAGTCTTTGTGCATTAACTTTTATTTTTTTCATTACCTTGTTCCCTACAGGAAAACAAAAGCATCTGTTCTCTTTTACTAATGGAAGTGACTTTTGTCTCATATTGAAAAGTAAAAACCATTTGAAAGTGTTCCAGTGGATAACAATGAGTAACAAAGCAGCTTCCATCTTGTGGAACCTCAGACAGTTCAATAGTGTAGTTCCAGCCAGCAGAACTTTGAGTATATATCCTTTGGGATTTTGCAGACCTAAAAGAGCTCATTCAAACTGGACCCTCAGAAACCTTTTGTTCAATGACTTTGATCAGAGAATGCAGCCATCTGTTAGATGCCTCTTTCAAAGTGCATTCGTTTTAAATTCAAGAAATGCTGGCTTTCAGTCAGAAAGTTTAAATACTGTAACAGTCTTTAGAGTTCACAAACTGTTTTGTCCTAGGAGACTATCCTCTGACTCAAAACATGATTTTGTTTCTGTTGGTATTTCTAATAATGAATTGAAAAAAGTCAACTTTCATCATGAAGTCTGCAGTGAAGATGTGCTCTCCAAGGAAATGAAGTTGAACCTTCTTACAAATCTGTCTGAGGAGTCTAATTCTTTGAGTGATGTATTAGATACATTTTCAAAAGCACCTATATTTCCTAGTAGTGTATATTTCATAGCAATGTGGACAGTTGCCAAAAGAATAACTGCTGATCAAAGGTGCTATGAAAAACAGCTGATGTTTAATCACCCTGCGTTTAACCAGCTATGTGAACAAATGATGAAAGATGCCAAGACCATACGATATGACCACCTGCTATTCAGTCTTCATGCTATAGTAAAGCTTGGAGTCTTTCAGAATACGCTTCTGGTGCAGACTTTGCTGAGGTGTACTCAGGTAAACTCAGAGACTTAAATGTGTTGCATTTGGTTTAGCACATTTTTAAAAAATGAGAGGGGAAAGATATGTATCCTCCTTAAGAGGGACTATCAGTGGAATGTATCTATTTCTACATATATATATATATGTATATATATGTATGTATCTGATTATTTGGAGGTTTTAAGTAGGTTATTTGGTATGGATTTTTTTTGAGACAGGGTCTCACTTTTTGTAGTTTAGGCTGGCCCTGAGCTCAGCCTTGAACTCACAGCCATCCTCCTCTCTGCTGTCCAAGTGCTGGGATTATAGGTGTGAGCCACTGCGCCTGGCACTGTGATATGTGATTCTGATTGTTTATGGGTGTGAGTCTCCATGCCTGTCATTGTTGTATGTGGTTACCCGTGATTGAACCCAGGCCCTTGTACTTGCAAGGCAAATGCCGGAACCACTGAGCTAAATCTCTGGCTCTTGGCATGGAAATTTATGAAAGTATACCACCATTTACCTTTTCCAGCTTTGAGCATCATAGAGAGGCTTAGGTGGAGAGAGATGTTTAATATACAAAGATTTGAGGTAGTTGAAGGAAGGTCAGGTGGGAAGAGAAGAAAAGGGATTTAATATTTATTGAGTATATAATATATTTAAATATATATAATGTATATTTTTTTACTATATAATCTGATTTAGTCCTCTCAACCTAGAGAGTCAATGCCACCTCAGTTTTATGGAAGAAGTAGGCTTAATGACATGAAACAACTTCGCTAAGGTCATAGAGCTATTTAATTTATTCATGCAATAAATGTGTATCCAATATTTACAATGGCATTTCAGTGAGTCACCTGTTCCACTGCATGTTCCAATCAAATGACATCCAAGAGCATCAGTAGAGCAAGGTTTATTTTTGAACGGGTAGCAAGTAAGCATGTTCCTGGTGGTCAAGGGGAGAGGGATGTGCTAAGGCTTAGTGGTAGGACATGAACTTAGAAAATTCGAAGCTAGATTTTTTTCATTTCTGAGAAAAAGTTCCCAACACCTAAAAGTAAAAGAGGAAATATTTATTATAGTTCACCTTTGGTAGAGGTTTCAGTTCATAGTTGGCTGGCTCCAAGGTAGGGTGGCATAACCGAGGAGGAACAGTGCATGCCAGGGAGAAGGCAGAGGGTAGCTAGGCACAAGCAGTTAAGTTATCTTTGAAGCAGCATCCCTTATATTCTGTCCAAGCTATCCGCCCTTAGTCCACGTAACAGTCATACCCAGGGCTGAGCCTTCCCATTATCCACACCCAGAACTATGCCACACCAGTCAATGGGCTAATTTAGTAATCACACCTAATTTCCAGCATTATACATTGAATCAACAGTATCACTTCTTCTGAACATCACATGTTCTAGCCAGCCACATCTGAAAAGCCCTACCTGTGATAACATGAGCCTTTGTGGGGACATCTAGATATAAGCCATAACAGTATATTTTATATCAAATATTTACATGTTGCTTTGTTTGTCAACTGAGACATAAAATGTTCAGGACATAGTTCCTTATGACCACAAAGCTTTTACAAAAACAGTAACAAATATTCTTTTAATGAGTTATGCCATGTTATAGCTACTAGGCTGAATACTAGAGGATGTAATTATAAACAAAATACTGATATTATAGTTGTATTTTAGTGTAATGAAAAAAAAATAGAAGGAGTTTTGTGAAAGTTTGTAACAGGCTTCCAACTTAGTGTGGCTTTGTGATGAGAAATTGAGATAGAGAGGAATACACATGGTTAATGTTTGGAGCGGA